>JAOUZG010004540.1:277811-290495 GCA_026289955.1 Argiope argentata | reverse complement strand
ATATATATATATATATATATATATATATATATATATATATATATATAATTATCGGAAATATTATTCCATGATTTAAAAAATATATGAGTATTAGTTTGATAAGGGCGGTGAATTGGTTTTCCTTTAAATATCAATAAAATCCCTTTAGTTATGAACAAAATTTTGAAAAAATAAAGAATATATAATTTTGTTTCAATATAAAAAAAGAAATATATATATAAATACAAAAACATAATAATGCCCTTATATATTTTATAATAAAAATATATAATATTACATGAATAGATAAAAAAAAACGATGAATCTATAATTTAAAAAAATAATGAATATTTTTTTAAAAAAATTGAAAGGTTTTTAAAAAATTTTTATGCTATTATACATGATAATTAACGACTTATATTAACACTTTTGCACAAAAAAATAAAAATACGTTCAAATAGTACATAATGTTTCTAAATATTGCTAAATATTCCTTTATGTGTTTATGAATTGAATATTGTATGTAATGATTTTATGTGTGAAATGAATTGAAATTTGTCTTTGTGTAACAAAACCTGAACAAAACTCGTTTGAAATTAAGGGGAAAATGTTTCCCTATATCAACAGCTATTATTAGATCCAGTATTAAAAGGAATTTTTAAATTTTCCAATTTTTAAAACAATACAAATTATATATTACTGTAATTAGTGAAAGACTTTCTATTTTATTAGACTGAAATAAAAAAAACCAGTTCTTTTCAACATTTTTGAGGTTCTCATGACATTAGGATTATCCTTAGGTCAATTTTTTTCAATAGGTAAAATTCCATAATCGTATGCAAGAAAAAAACCGATTACTATATCTATAAATATGTATATAAGTCAAGGCATAGACTCCTCATTGATGATAAATTTCATTATCCCAGAAAATGTTAAATTTGAGACTTTCTCAAGCTTTCCTCTTTTACAAAGATTTAAGCATGGATATTTTTAATTAATTTTACAGACTTATTAACTTTTATGGTGCTCAAAAAATACTTTCTGTTTTTTATTTATTTATTTACCCAGGATTAGTATCCTTTTGGGTATTCAAATACTCTTTATTTGAAAAAAAAAATAAGAATGTCACATATGGCTTCAATATTGTTCAGCTTTGGATATTTATATAAAATGACATGACTTGTGAGAAAGGTAATATTAAAGTCTAACGATAGGTCTATTCGGTTGAGGTATTAGATCATATCGTGTTTGATTACTCCCAGTAGCCAATCGCAGGTCATGTAAGAAAAGTCACATTTACCTTTCCAATTTCGATTCGGGAGCACGTTTCTGTTTCAGAAAGAGAAGAAACCTATTTGCTAAATATAATATGAGTAAATATACATTTAAATATTCGAGGAATCACTGTTTTTTATCCGCGTATATTGTAAGACTAATAAATTCCATAAAGAAAAGGAAATAGGTACCCTAATAAAGGGGGATTTCTCTTTGTATTTATTTATTTCCTCATTGGATATTATTTGTTAACACATTGAAATATTTGCGGAAAAATTTGTAAAGAATGTTAAAAAATTTAATGTTTCTATGTTAAGTTAGTTTTTTATCCTTAAAATATTATGTTTTCTTATTTACTTTCACCAATGTTCGTTTAAAAAAATGTTAATTTTTTTTTCTTTTTTTTTGAATTTAAAATTTAGCAATGAAAATGCTTTGTGATTATAAAGCGGTTTCTGGAATTAAATTATTCATTATCTAGAAAAAGCATTGATTATGTTTAATAGAAAGCTAGAAAAATTTCAGTGAAGACCTAATTTTTTTTTCATTTCAACTAGATAATTTTTTTGAATTTTTTCAATTAGTTTTACATCAATTGTTTCAAAGATAAAATGCTTATTGAAATTATAATTATGTGATTTCTTTATGGTTATAACATAAAATTATAGTAATGTAAAATGTTTGTGAATTAAAATTAATCAATACATTAAAATGATGTAATTGAAATAAATACATCATTAGTGTTAATGCAGTGAGTAATTTATATTTATACTACTTCAGATATAACTTAATCCTTCTTTAATAAAATAGACAATTCATTAAATTGAAGATGAAGTCGCAATATTTTTCTTTAAAACTTCATGTTGTTGTTGTTTTTCATTTTTTATATGGGTGGAGAAACGTTAGAAGAAATGTTATATGAGTGGAGAAACGCATAAAGTGGAGAAACGTTAATCAATAACCAAACTATTTGCTGGTGTATTTCCAGAGATTTTTTTTCTATACTTTATGTATCTTGCATTTACATCATTTTTTTTGCTAAATGACTGATATAATATTTCGACTTGGAAATAACTTTTATTTTTTGTAATTTTATTTGATAACTAATCCCTTCAATAATGGCGTAACAAATGGTTTTATTTCATTTCCTTATTCAGTTACATTAGTATATAGATATATTACATTAATACGAGTGTAAGCAAATAAAAGAATTATTAAACTAAACATCGTAACATGATGTGATTGACAGTGCCTATATACAAAAACAAGGTGAAGTTTTTAGATTAATTCTTGCTGATACAGCAACAAAATAGCGCGTTTTAAGTTATTTTGAAAGAGTTATTACTCCAGAGTTGTGAGAAAATATCTTTAAGACTGCGATAGAATTTGAATCTTTAAATATGATAATTTTACAAGTACAACTCACGTATCTAAAATATGGCAAAACATTAAATTTACGACATTTTTGTGCTCTGTAAAAAATCTTGGACATAGTGGGCCGACGATGGCTGACAGATAAACCTTAAACAAGAAAGACATATATTATTTCCTCAAATTATCAGGGATTTAAGTGGTGAGGCATCAACAAACATCGGTATGTTGACCAGTCAAAAATTATCATTGATATTGGCATTTGGAGTCAAACACCTACTCATTTATCACTGTGACTGCACGGATGTTTTATTCACCTGAGAACTCCAATGCTGATAATGGCATGATTGCTTATGACTCAAAACATGTTATTTTGTCTGGCGAATTTTATTTCCAGGTGTATCAAGCGGTTAAGATGTATCCTTTGTAAAGTAGAAAAAAATCTTAAATCGTTAGTCCTTACATTTTAATATAGAACTACTCACTTTAGTGGAGTTTTTGAGATGATGATGATGTTGTGTTCGCTTTTTACCATGGAAAGAGGGGTTCACTAGCTTCTGAGGGTATGGACCCCTTTAGCACCCGAAGGCAGAAGTCTGACTTCTAGCTCATATAAGGATGAAACACACACCCACACGCTTGCACAGTCCCTTTTTACAGGGGGGGGGGGCATTCACACATCTCACAGATAGAACACAGAAGAACAACCATGCCCCGAATTGAAATTCGAACCCGGGACTCACAGAACACGAGGAAGACGTGCTACCTCCGTGCAAGAAAGCCTGCGATTTTTTCAGATAATATGGGATTTGCGTAACTAGTATGGTATGGAATCCATTATATATCAAAAGATGAATTGCAAACAATCTGTCCGGTTACATACGTCCATTATGCATCCCGATACATGTCTGCAATTCCATCTCGGTGTTGCTACATCATATGCATCAAAAATTGCTACGGTGGGGAAATTTTTTTTTCAGTTTAGACACTTTTAATGCTCAACTAAATATTCATGCATGAACGTTATTTAAGCTATATATGATGCCATGCTACATTTTGAGTAGAGATCGTACTCTTATCAATATATTGGTGTGCTTACCTTTAAGGAATTTATGATGTGAACTTCCTCTAGTTTTTGTTCAGATCTTTGCCGAATCTATGTCATGTCGCTCTGCTGTATTTCGTGAGCGTAAGACTTACATAACATTAGGTTGGTGTACCATTTTTTTCTGGTTCTTCAATTAAATTGCTAATTACTTCAATGTTCTTCCACATACTGGAAAAGAGGCTGAATCACCTTTTTATTTCTTTTTCAAATACTTCATACTAAGAGAATGTCTCAGATATTTTCTGAGTTGAGTTATAGAGCCTATTCATTTTACTATACTTAAATAACATGCTCATCAATTAATGAACTTTTAAGTTGAAAAATAAATATTGTTTTATCCATAGGTGTTATAAATCCACATAAAAATAATTTGATATCCCTAAAAATCCTTGGAATTTTAGGAAATGCTTTTTTAATTAAAGTATATTCATATTTCTTTTTAAGAAATTTCCTAATTTAACCAAGTAATAACATAAGCAACTAACTTAGACCATAGATACCAATATAAAATGATAAAAAGAAAAGTTCCAGTTAAAAGTTAGAGTCTATATGCTGAGAATCTGCATATTTAAAACAAACCGGTATTTGAGTTATATGAATTCGGGAAAAACTAACAGTCCCTTCAACGCATGTCTATGCTCAGGGACTATATCCTGCTATAGAATAATCAGAGCAATAGAAGTATATCCAAAAATATAATTTAATAAATACTTGAAAAATTTACTAACTTATACATTTCCTTCAAGCGTAATTTTAATATTAAACTTTTTTTTTGAAATTCACTCGCCTTACTGATGATATGAAATTTGATTTAACATAATGTTTTGCAAGTGAAATCTCTCTCTCTCTCTCTCTCTTTGTACATATGTATGTAATTTATATCTTAAGATATTTTCTCAAACAAATACATTGGTAATAAACTTATATATCCAATGAAATAAAATATTCTTTATGTTCTTACCTGATTATAGTATTCTTTATTTGAAATCCAATTTCAACAAATAAAACTATGGAATAAAATATGTTCAGAATAACAATAAAGTATTTTTCGACAAAGTTCCCGCGTTACAAGTTCCCCAGAGTATAAATATAAAAGCACGTATGACTTGTGAATTAACGAACTCTTTTTCACATTGTCCTTTGGCGATAAAACTTCCACTTGTTTCAATTTTATAGTCCTCGACAGTCCTCTTATCCCTGAGGACTATCGACACGGATAATTTAAACCCTCTTAATAATAGGGACCTTCTGGTAGGTTGAGAAACAAAATTCAATATTTCTCTACTCGAGTCTGTTTCTCCCTCTCTTCCAGTGCTAATAGAAGTGGAAGGAACGCAATAATGGGGGGAAAAATTCTGATCCTTTTTTTCTTGTTTTATTTTCTTCCTCTTTTTTTTTAATCGATTTTTATTAAACTCAGATTCTGCAGCCAAAGAAAAAAAATGCCAAGAAAAGGAAAATAAGCGATAAAAAGCGGAATATTGGAAATTAAAACTGTTCTTTTGAAGGTATGGAAAGATAAGTTAAGAGCTGTTCCAATTCAAGAAATTTTCATTTCAAAGACAGGTTATGAATATATCAAAATTAGGAAAAGAAGAGAATATTTAGCGAAGGTTATTTCCATATTTTCGAAATTTAAAGCAGAAGAAAATGAGGGAAATTGTCTTCTTTTAAAAATTAGCTTAAGAAAGTCATTTGTCATTTTTGTCTTTAGTTTGAGATTAAAATATTATATTAAAATGAATTTCAAATTAAATTCAAGAAACTCAGATTTGAAAAATTTCTTTAATAAGAAAGTTTCTAAGGTCTTAATGAATAATATAAAGCAATTTCAAAATAATAAGTGTACTTATTTTAATAGTTAAATTTTGAAAGTCTTGAAAAAGTTATGAGTTATTAGATTTGTGAATTTCGAGATAACAATTACAAAAAAAAATGAAACGTAGTAAAATAACGTTGATATAAATGAACGAGGTAAAATTTAAAAAAATAAAGTTTCTCATGCATATAAATTGAAGGAATAAGATTTATAAATTAAATTATTTGATATGTTTTTATGTTCCTTTTGGCAATTTTTAAGTCAATTCTATTACAAAAATTCAAATAAATTTAATGTCTATTGGAAAGTAGTATTGAATGCATTATTAAATTAAGAATGTGATATAAAATGCATATTTAAACATAAATCATATCAAAAAGTTGTTTGCTGATGTAACAAAAATTATAATTTTTTAAAAACATTTTAATAAGAACAAATATTTACTATACCTAATTATTGTAATTTAACATATCTAATAAATAATGGTTATTTATATTATTTTACATGAAAAATTGAATCAA
Source organism: Argiope argentata (assembly GCA_026289955.1). NCBI lineage: Eukaryota > Metazoa > Arthropoda > Arachnida > Araneae > Araneidae > Argiope > Argiope argentata. The sequence goes on along the minus strand of JAOUZG010004540.1, from coordinate 284,422 downwards.
CATTTTTACTACAAAAAAACACATTTATTGCAAGCATACATTTAATATAAAAAGCAATAGTAAAAATAATAAAAGAACATTTCACAATTTGCAATAATTTATTTTATTTTTAAATCACAAAATGTTATTTAATAAAGTTCCATGTTACATTCAATAAGAAGTAAAAATAAATAGAATGTTGAATATTTTTTCTAATCTATATTTAATTCATAATATACCATGCAAGATAAAAATTGTAAAAATAATAATAGCATAGTACACAAGCTGAATCAAATTAAAACAAAAACTTATTTAATACGTCTCTTTTCTTAGAAAAAGTATCCTCAGTATGTATTCAACATGTATGAATAAACATTTATACAAATTTAGTAATAACCTAGATATTTTCATACTAGAAAACAAGGCTTTATATTTAACCATTTTTAATGATTATTGGTTTGCCGAAAATATTTGTGTGTTTAATTCCTAACAAATATTTTATGCATAGTTTTGAAGTTCATAATAGCAACTTATTTTTACGCATTCACTTGTGTAACAATCTTATACATGATAATCATGTTATATTACAAGTCTCACACTTATATTTATTCTGGAAAGGAACATTGCAAATGGAATTATTAAACTCCTTAACATCGTAGTATTATTAAAAATATAACTGTTCGGTTCATCAACATTTAAATTTTTAGTAAGTTATCTTTGAAATTATCTAAATTGATCTTCCTATTACCCCAAGGAAGCTATGTAATTATCAACAGAATACTAATTCCTTTATTTTCAACAGCTTAAGTAAATCACATGATAAATTATTTAAAGAAAAAATTTAAACTTTTTTTTTATTTTCAGTGGAATAATATTGTTAAAAATTTTACGAAAGATTTTTTTAAAGAAATTGCCAACATTCAGAAATTAATTGCGGATTTATATTTGTTTCAATAAAATTGCAATTCACTTTTTTGTCAAATTCACTTTTATGAGAGTATTTCCAACGCTTATCGCGGAAAATAATCAATATCTCATTTTATTTGTAATAAATTATAACTTTTAGTATTTAACTACATAATTGCATAAACACATGGGCATACACGATATTTACTTATGGTAAAGAATTGAATAATAGTTATAGTAAAAAAGTATATAATACAAATATCATTACTATTTGATATAAAGTGTAGTTCAAGAATTTTCTACCTCAAAATCAGAATTTTTTTTTGATACTTCTTGTGTAGATGATTCTTAAGAAAGTTCTTTTTCTTGGTTTTTTTTCCTCCTCTCCAAGAAATTAATTTATTACTAAATGAATTATACAATATTTAGAGAAGAAGATCGATAAAAAAACAGCAAAACTAATAGTGAAAACTTATGGAAAATATAAATTAATAGTTGAAAATCAAAAGGAATATTCTGCCTCAAGGCCAATATCGTGAGGCAATAACATTGGTCACTGCAGTGACATATTTTTGGGCAATGTGTGATAATACAAAACAAAATGACCAGAAGAAATTGACAAATTCCTCAACTTGCCCGGAGTACATTTTTCTCAAATTTTCACCCAAATGCTAATATACATTTTGTGTGCTGACTTTGTGACATTATATATATATATATATATATATATATATATATATATATATAGTTGTTGTTTCAAAAGAAAGCACGTAAGGAAAACATGATTATTTAAAACAAAACTGGTGAAAACATCAAGACATAAGCAAAATATAAATATGAAATTAAACTTTAAGAAATTTTATTATTCATGACATCAGTTTATGTTTCTAAAATAAGTTCAATAGAGTTCCTCAATCTCTATCATGATTTTACACTAGGAAACTATATTACAAGGCTGAAAATGCTATACGAAGAATTCAGTATATACAAGTATAGAAAACTGGGAACTTAAGCTTAGATTTTTCAAGAGAAAAAAAAGTACCGTTTATGAGTTAATTTACAATATGCTTCATATATTAATTTAAAATGAATAAAAGTTTTAATCATAATGAAATATTTTATTAAATGCTATTTAAGGAAATATTTATTAATTTATTAATATATTATTATTATTATTAATGTAATAATATATTATTAATAATAATAATGTATTATTATTATTATTATTATTAATTTATTATTTAATAAATTAATATCTTGTTTTATGCCTTATAAAATAAAAACTTTTTCAGATTTTACAAAAAATTTCATTTTACCTGAGATCAAAATGCATCTTGTCCATATGCAGAAAAAAATTATTTGCTCATGGTGATATTTCTATCAATGTTTCCTAAAAAACAGTTCATAAGAAAATCTGTATTCATCAAAGATAGTTAACTTTTAACATCATATTTTATTAAAAATTGTTAACCTTATTAACATCCACAATCTTTCTTAAATGAATATTGATTCTATATTTGTCACTACCTTTTTTTCCGTATATTTAAGCTAAAGGAAATACACTTATAACCTTTTTTACTCATGTTAAGATTCTTTCCCATTGCTCATGTATTAGAAGAAAATTTCTGCCTGCATGTGATCAAGTAATCTCCTATTTAATATTTAAAATTATTCAACTAAACGAATACTGCAAACAAAACAGTGATTGTTTCATATTTTTTAAGAAATTCGGAATTATAATTAATTATAATTAATTATATTAATAAATGACAATATATCACATAAGAAATAAAGAAGACCCTATGGAAAATGCTGGAATATTTTTGAAGAATTATCTATGTACTTCGTGCCTTTTACTACAGTTTCAGATCTGAAGTTTCTAAGGCATTTATTTAATCTGAATTCCACTTAAAATGTCAGGAGTAAGTACTTGATCTTAAATATAAATGATTAAAAGAAGAATTGTTTTATGCACAACTACCCTGAAACATTCATCTCCTGACGAGATTTACTTCAACTTCTAACAGAGCGAGAAACTCACGTATGTATAATGAAATCTTTCAGCTCGAGCCTTGCTTAATGAAAAGCAATTTAAAGAAATGGGAAGAATTTGAAAATATAACTGGTGGCAATAAAGTTGAATCCAGGTGTTTAATTAATTTTATAGTGAAATTAAATTAATGATTAAATACAAGATTGGAATGCACAATCTCGTATGAAAAAATTGCTATTAATATTATATATATAAAAAAGAACTTGCACAATTCTTCAGATAGAAATACTTTAAAAGAATCGTTTCATTCCAAAGCAATTCTCTTATCTCTTAAAATTCAAATATAAAATATTCCTCTATTCATGATTGAATAATTTCAAAGCGCTCTCGTAAAATAGAAGTTTAATTATTTCACTCTGCTGCAATTCAGTCAACGCAGAACTATGACTATACGTCCTGAAGAATTAAATTCATGACTAGATTTGTCGGAATAGACTCAGGTACATTACATCTGACTTAGATTTTTTTTGTATAAGATGAAAGCAAAGTGAAGTATTTAAAAGAAGATGAAATCGAAATTAGAAAATTTAAACCTTTTTTTTTAATGAGTGAGCTGGAAAATTGTATTGCAGAAGGATGGGAGCAAATCCTATTCAAAAACCAATTGGATTGCAATTTCTTTTCCGCGTTGCCATCCTTTAAATTACTTTTTTTTCTTTTATTATCACTTCTTTATCGAAATGACTTTTTATTTAAGAGTAGATTGCTAAAAGCACTAATTACGCTTGTATAAATCAAGAAGCGAGAAAAACTTGAAAAAATAAAAAAAAGGCTTAAAAAAAGGTGCTGAACTCATTTTTCCCATTTCTCATTTCATTTCACTTCATTCTCTCTTGAGAAATAACACCCAAGTTCAATTCTGACACTTTAATACGGTCCTAAACTAATTTTCTAGCTTTTCAGATTAAGTTTATTATTAAAACAATTTTTTTATTCTTCCAGCTTTAGCTCTTCGAAATGAACATCAAAACTATTTAAGACTAATATATCTAAAGAAGCTATTCATCTTAATTTATTAGACGGTGGTAATTTATTCAGAGTAGCCCCTTTTAATTAAACTTTGCATGAAAAGACCTCCGACTTTCTATTCTGTTTATTGTAAACAGCGTTATTTGTTTTGGGCAACATAAAAGATAATGGGTTTTTAATTTTGTTTCGGGACACACATCTTAATCATTAACAACAGCAAAGAAAGGTCAAAATATTTTTATCCTGGGTAATTTTGTTTATTTCATATAAATTTTTTGGCTTAATGAAATTATATTTTGAATATATTTGGTTAAAAATGCTAATTTTTTATTACCTTACTCTATATCTATGAGAAAACCTCTAATTATATATTTCAATGTTAATATATTTTTTCAAAAAATATGTTCCCGAAAACAGCTTTCGAAATATTTTATAACGTGTATTTGCCCCTTAATGATATATTATTAAGATTTAAGATTACTTGTTTAAAGCATTTGAAATTTTTTTTACATCATCATATGTGTATTTTAGAAAAAGTATAATAATCATCAAAGCATTCAAAATAGATATTTCGGAGAATATCCACTCTGAGTTCAAATATCACATTTTTAGAAAACGGTCGTCCGTCTGTTTGTGACAAAAATAACTCCAAAATACTTTGAGCTAAACGAATGATATTTAGTATATATCTTTTCAACCAATTATGTAGATTTATATAGAATTTTGGGAAGATTCTATTCAATAGAATGTCTATTTCCCTGACTTCATAGAAATTAATTCGATCGCATTAAAAATGAAGCAATCCTGATAGATAAAATTCGGTGCACAGATATATTGTCCATTGTGTAGACGCATGTGGAATGCTAAGACAAATCAAACGATGAGTTTACTGATTGTCGGTCTGTTCTTTTAGAAAAATATATATATAAACAATGGTTTATTTTATAAAAACATTAATTCAAATATATTTTAATAAAAATATATATAATAACAATAATATGTATCAATTTTGGTAAGGGATTTTGTGCTACAAGGGCATTTTTTGTGAAAGCTTTGTTTGAACTGATTGAGATAAAATGTCTGAAACACAATTTTGACTCATGCTAGGGAATAATTGCCAAATAATTCACTAAAGATGGCACAAGAGTTTCGGTAAAAAGGGTATATTACCGCCAAATTTAATGTTTTTTTAATTATTACTCGCCAATAAAATATATAATGCGTTCTCTGGCAAGAAGCCCATAACCTCTGGTTCTTTTAAATGTAATATTTGGAATTCCTTCAATTACCAAAAAGGTTGATCATGAAATTGTCAATTATTGCCAGAGATCAAAATTAAAATATTTAATACCTTGTTTTCTGTTTTTAGTCTATAAAAATAGAATCATCAAAATCATATTCTATAAGGTGTAAAATATTTCATTTTGACTGACATAAATTTTTTTGAATAATAATATCCCTTTAGAAATTGTAAAAATCGGTTGGTGATACACTTGTGTACATTTCAACTGAGTACATAATTGTTTTTTGTACATAAATGTTTTAAATTTAAAATGTTTGAAATGAAATAGAAACTTCAATAGTTTTGTAGTACTTTTAATATTTCAGTATTCAACTTGGAATAGATTCAATTAGATTTCTAAATAAAAGAAAATCGCATATTATTAAGTAGGCTTGAACAAATCTAATACATTGCCACTAATCTGAACATATTTATATATTATTACTAATTCACTAGAAATCCATACTGCATTTTTATATCACTTGTAGGGGTAGAGCATATACATCGTAGCTGGGTGTCCCGGGTTCGAGTCCCAGTTCCGACATAAATGTACTTTTGTTTTCTATCTATAATCTGTATAAATGTACCCCTCACCCCTGTAAAAAGAGACTGTTCAATCGACTGTGGTGAGTTGTGTAACTAAGTCGTACTCCTGGTTCTAGTTAGCGCTACTTCAAAATAAGAGACTCTGATTTCGGCTTAAAACTCGCCGATCCTTTGGCGAAGCTTGCCCATGGCAAGTACCACTAATAACAAGAGCAAGATGTCACTTTTGCCACTTTTGTTATTCTTTCTAAATTATCAGAATAAAGTCTGAATGAAATTATCCATACAAAATAATCTAAAATCAAGAATTCAGAAATAAATGATTTCACTATTTGAATACTTTTTTTAAATTTCTGTGACTAACTATTGAACTTTTTTAACTAATTTTTCAAAAAAATAATATTAAATACTGAATGATATTTTTCGATATCCCAAATTTTGATATATATGGTAACGTTCTTTTGAAATTTAATGCTTGCTTTTGAAATTAAGATTGATTTTCAAGGTAATAAAGTGTAATAATATAATGCATTATTTTAATCATCCGGACAAATTCATGTCATTAACAGAAATTAATAAATACGCTATCATTTAACAAGCATTTAAAATTTAGAAGAATTAATTTATATAACTGTCATTGCATTGGATTAAAATAATATATGAATCTTTGAAAATTATATATAATATTTTCAATGTATTTTTTGTTATAAAAATTTAATAAACAAGGTTTTTATATGTTTTTTTTTTAACTTTTAAGGTTTTACATACAAATAATTTATGCATTCTATTTATTTGAAAGATGATTATCAGTTGTACTGAAATATTTTTAGCTCTACCAGGTCAAACGTTAAATAATTATACATATCTCAGTTATAT
>JAOUZG010004540.1:214606-254738 GCA_026289955.1 Argiope argentata | reverse complement strand
TATAAGGGGTTGTGTAAGCGAAGCGAATGTGATGCATGAAGTAATTAAGTTGTGCTATTGAAAAAACAGGAGATTTTATCCAGATTGAATCACCTTCAGAATTGTCAGTGGGCTTATAAATGGCCATTAGTAGAAACAACAACAACGGCGTTTTTTATGGATTTAGCATTATAGGAAAATGATTCAGTATAATTATTTGCTCTTTAATTCATTTAATTAAGAGGGCAAATCGAAAAGTATTTGCGCCTATTTTTAAATCCAAAATACAGCAGTGAATAAAGAAGCAAACATATACATTCCCAGCAGTGAACGTTCCTCGAACCGTACCAGCCATATCTGCCTCTTGCCCAGATGAGTGGTGCTTCTATCAGTCATTTAAGAAGGCGTCTATTCTTCAGACGTCCACAGCTTATGAGCAGCGTAGTGTTATTCGTTTCTTAAGGAGCAAGGGAGAAACGCCCATAGCAATTCACATGGTAATGCACCCCACAAACCGAGAAAAAGCGTCTCTCTTTGAGAAGTGTTCAGTGGTGGTGTCGTGAGTTTCAAAAAGGTCGGGAAGACTTGCATGAAAATGAGCGTTCACTGGGAGAATTTGGAACATCCACTTACAGTCCAGACCCTAGTTATTTTCACGTTTTCGGTCCACTGCAGAAGTTTTTGGCAGGATAACGATTCACATGTGACGAAGAAGCCAAAAACATGGTTCGACGGTAGTTCCACTGACAGCAGGAAGAATTCTACCACAGGGGGATCTCTAATTTAGTGCTACGATGGGACAAATGTCTGAACCGGTGGTGACTATGTGGAGAAATAATGTAAGGCACGTAGTGCACTAGGTATATATGTAAATATCTGTATGTGACTATTTTCGGTGAATAAAAAACAGGCGCAAAGATTTTGTAATAGCATTTTGCCCTCGTATTTTGTAATAGCAAAATCCGATGCAGTTAAACAAAATATTTCTACCTTTAATTAATTAATTTTCTTTAAGATGTCAAAGATTTAGCTGCAAAGTATCTTAAAATATCTTAGAACATTCTAAGATAAGAACACGCTACACGATACATACATTTTAGTATGCCCCTTAGTTCTTTTAAATATATTTTATTATAATCGTTATCTTTGAAACACAATTCTGAAAGTTTTTATCCTTTCTTTTCGTTACGTTTTGATATAAACCAAACATTTCCTAAATTCGATTTTTTTTCTGGTGATATCTTCGAACAATAACCATGAAATAAACGAAACTTGCATCTTCAAAAACCACGATGTTTTCTATCAATTTTGATGTAGTTAGAAATAATTTTTTTCCTATCGCATCTGTTGCCTTTCACTCAAATGGTAGAAAACAAGTACGTAGGTCGATCAACAACTGCAAAAATAAATTTTCCCACAAGTGGAATTCAAGAGTTGGAGTTGTTACATAAATATTGTACTTCACATCCGATTTTTTTATTAGAGAAGAAAGTACTAAAACGAAACAGAAAAGAAATTGAAGCAAAGCTGAAGTAGATGGTTCCAACCTTAAACATTAGAAGTTTTGATGGATCGTTAAGGTAATATCTCCAGAAAGTTACAACGATATCGTACTATGTTCTATGTGTCTTATATCGGCGAATCAGTTTGCTAAAAGTAGTTGAAGTGGAACACACCTATTCCCTTTTTTTGGATGAAAGAGATACCTGGACTTAAATGCTTATTCCCTGACTGCCACAGAAAATGAAAAAAAAAAGCTTTTTTCTTGTTATAAGTTGATTACGAAATGATATCGTTAACTTCATAGAAACATTCCAAGCACAATATTACGTAAATTGTTGTATTATAATTCATAGTACATGCATAATAATTATAGGTCATGCATTATTAAATGTATATATTATTACAAGCGGGCGAGTGGCACGAAAATTCGCCAAAGATGGCAACGTTTGGCGAGGAGCCTCACGCCAGCTTGATTGGTTTGGCGAAAAGAATAGTCTAGTAGCCACTGGATTGCGCGTGTTGTTTTGAGAATTTTCACAAGATTCGGTGCACGCGCTTCTTCGGCTAAATAAGGACGAGTAGCCAGAGTGAGTGAGTTAGTTGAGAGTTTGCTCTGAAATAAAAAGCGTCTCTCTGATCTAGAGGATTTGTGAGCTGTTAACGTTGTATTATTGAGCTCGCTGCGATTTATTGTTGCTGTGATATACGATAGCTGTTTTGCAGTCTGTTTTTATTGTGCGTAAGACTTGCATTTACACTGTAAGTGACTGTTGACTGCTGGATTGTATTTATCTGAAATTGCTAATCTGTCAATTATCCTGTAAATAACTGTAAATAGCTGTAAATAAATTTGTTTGTGCTGTCCTCAAAAAAAGTCCATTCAATCCAAACCCGCTACGCTAAAGACGTAACAATATGTTATTCGCTATTTAAAAATAATATGTGACAGTGTCTTTATAATTCAAATATAATCTATATGGCTCTGTAACGTATTCGAAAGAGAAAGATGATATTTCAAAGACGTAATTGATTTTAGTATTTTAGTTCATTTCCAATTAAGGCTAGAATATTGCAAAATTTTCGTTTTGCTGATTCAACTAATTTGAATTCTAAATTTTTTTTGTTAAAATTTATTTAACTTCATTAATTGAAGGTGATATTTTGAAAATGTCTGTATTCTTTTCCTTTTACAAATATTTCTTATTATTCCCTTTGTGTTTTGTAGCAGAGATGTTTGCTAAAAGTAATTGAAGTAGGAAAAGCTTCAGTCTTTTTTTAGATGAGAGAGATATCGAGACTTAAAAAGTTATTTTTATTATAAGAAAAATGGGGAAAAAACCACTGGAGAGTAGCATGCTGAAAAGATATTTTCGAAATTTATAGAAAATTTCATTGAAAAGCTATGTATAAAATGATATTTTATAATATAATTTACAAAATAATAAGTGCCCATACTGTGAAATTATCCTCCATAATAATAAATATAATAATAATAAAATAAAGTTGTTCTAAAAAGTTAGTGATCATAGGGATTTATTATTAGTTACAAAAGAAATGTAACTAAAAAAAAACCCTTTTATTTTCTTATCCATTTATTTTTCTAAAAATCGTGCCACGAGGAAGATTGGTATTTATAAAATACAAGACAACAGAAATATGTAAATTTTAAAAAATAACGATTTTTCTTTGAAATGAAGATTGGTTATTTCTTGGTTACAAATATCAAGGTGATTACAAATATCAATTTTTGGTTTTTATAGCTTCTTAATATTTTAAAAGTTATAGGTTTATTTCATTTTTATTCATTGATATTCGAAGTGAAATAAGCAAAGAAAAGAGGATAGAGCTAAAGCATGGTAAGAGATTTATTTGTATTAATTCATTTAAACAAGGAAATCTTTTAATGGTCCGTTGTTGAATTTTTATTAAAGTAACTTCTACAGTTTGAAATCCAGGATATGACTTCTACGAAATTTAATTAAAAAAAATTCTTAAAAAAACATTAAAGATTTCTCAAACTCTCACCTAAAAAACAAGAAAAAAAGATTAAGATTCTATTCAAATTCCAATGTGTCATGTCAGAACAAAATTTCTTGAACAGTAAAGCACCACGTGCTAGTGCAAGTTAACTTATATTTTTATCCATTTTAATTGTTTAACTGAGTAAGTCACTTTAATATTGCAAACTATCAAAAAACTCTGTCTTGCATTTATTGTTTAAAAAATATCACATTTCCTAATCATTTTATTTCATATAATCACGTGCTCAAAATGACATTTTTCTAGGTTTTATTTGGGGTATTAATTAACTTATTTTTTAAATCATGAATTTTTTTGTAAATTCAATGGCATCAAAATATTATATGCTGGTTTTTTTAGATGCTCGTGCAAATAATAAAATGTTTATTTTTCACCTATGGATATTTTTTTTAAATTTTCGCCTAGGGATTTTTGTTGACGCCAAAAACCTCATTCCCAAAACAGCCGTATGCTCTGACATGATAATAATGAATCTGAATTCAGCCAACATAAAACATGTATAATACATTTAATAGATTAAGGTATTTAAAACAGCATTCAATTTAATGGAAATAGCATTCGTTGTATTGAAAGCAAAAGTAACCTTCAACAGTATTATCGAAGACTATTGGGCTCTACATAGATAATTGTTTAAGAAAATATGCCTTTTTTGTAATTATTATGCATGCACACATATTATGGTAATTTTTTTAATTGGAAATTTTGAAATATATATTTAAATTATTTCAACTGTGTAAGAAAACCGTTATCCCTCTTTTAAAAATTAGTAGTTAGCCGTTTCAAATAAATCAGCATTTTATTCTTAAGTACCTGTTGCTAACTTAAGTTCGTCGTTAAGTCATAACTTTCTAGAAAAATTTGAAAATTCTTGAAACTAAGAAAATATGTAACATATTGAAGTTTGTGGGCCTGTATATCATGAATAAAAAATTACATTGCATGTGCATCTTGGAAAAGAAAATTTTTATCGAGTAAACAATCCGCTGTTTTCCAACAGTGTTTTTTTTCTCTAGTTTCTTTGAAGATCAGTGAGATGGACATTCCGGAAGTAGTTAGTGTCTTCATCTAGGAAACTGTCCATGAAAAAGCAGATAAAAGTCGCTTATCGAAGTTTTTGGTTACCATAGGCAACGAATGCCGGACGAAGGCAGCTGCCTAAAGTTTTCTAACTTTTATAGAAGTATTGATAGCAAAATATACTTTAATATTTTGGTATGCGAAATTAAAAATGTATTGAAGTTTTAATTTATTAATCAGAAATCACAGAAAATATACATTTAAAAATTTTAAATATTAATTAATTAAGAGAATCAACCGAGAATTTTAACTGAAAAAAGTGGAATTTCATAAATTAAATTATACCAGATACCTTCTCATAGGCTAATATCTATCGGTAACAAAATATTTTAAAATTTTGTTTCAAATTCGCAAATATCTTCTAAATAAATTGAAAATAACTTTACTTATTTAAAACTTTTTTTTCATTTTTTATTGAATAAACCTTATAACAAATACACCCGAGCTGAAATAAATTATTGTATTTAAACAATCTTATTAGTGCGTTTTTAATTTATACATTCCTCAATTCAATTCTTTGTATTTAATAAATTTTGTTAGGAATTATAATATTTTAAACCAAATTCATGAGCTTATTATATTTTCTAAAATTTGAATAAACTGTAAATTTAAAAATAGAACTATAAATGGAAATAAATTATTTATTCCTAATAAAACCATGCTAATTTAAAACGAACTGAGACTGAATTTTTATAAAGAAAGTTAAGCTAATTTAAATGTATACATATATGTGTTCATTTGTGATAGATACAATTATTAGAGGCGGTTAATTAAAAGAAATATCCAGTAAACAATGTCGAAAAATTGACTTTGCTTAGAAATTATATAAATCCAAATATTATAAATCCAACGCTTAAAATGTAGCATTATTTGTTACTAAATTTTTTCATAATTTTGATTCCTGTCGGTTATTTTCAGTGAATTATTTTCATCTAGAATTATTGTTAATTATTTTAATCTAGAATTATTCGGTGAAATATTTAAATCCAGATTTGATTAACTTTGTAGCAGTAACTCTTATCTTCTCTTTTGAATACTAGATGGTGATGCGGGATTAACTATGCATCCCATAGTTCATTGCGGTTGTATGTAGAATGAAATGATAATGTTCTGTTAAGCTGGGCGCGTGAATATCTTGTCTAGTCCTGCCTTGTTTTTGTTTAGTGTGTGAGTGTGGTTATTAAAACATATGTTCCTAAAAACATGTTTCATGTTGATTCCTGCACGGATCTTAATAATCTACATTCCCTCACAATTACATACTTTTAAAAAAATATTGCAAATATTTTTTTTTTTACTTATGCGTTTCTGACTGTATAAAGTACTGTTGAAGTTATAAATATGATCTAAATTAATGGTTTTATATATGAAATTTCTTCCAGTATACCTTTTAAAACCTGGTTATAAAGTTATAGCATATTAAAATAATTGTTTATTTTTTAATTAATGACAAAGCATACTAATGCAGAACTAAATATTTATTGAAGCCACAATTTTATAATTAGTAGGATTAGCAGTATAACTAATATAGTGATTTTTATTATATTCACATAATTATTTTTTTCTGATTATTTCTTCATTAACTGTTAAAAATTAATTCATACTTTTTTATACGGTGAATAATATTTTGCTTAATCTAACAGTTTGCTTTTTTTATCCGATAAAAGACTAATGTACTTAAATACAAGAGAAGCCACGAAGTTAATTTTCTTAAAGCAGGTGTATTTTATTAATTACTAAATACCATTAATTCTTATTTAATAATATATCACAACTTTTAATTATAAAAGTAATTTATAGAATCATCCGTTTCCAATCTATCATGCCAAGATTGACTATCTTTGTTATAGGCACTTACACACATTACTGTTCAGATGAATGATAGTTACAGAAATTTAATGAGCGAAGTTGATAAATATTTATTAATATATAAAAAAGAGGGGAGATTTTTAAAGCAGTAAAAATTTATAAAAGCAGTAAAAATATTTTGTCGAATTCTCACCCGTCCATATAATTCCTTTTTTGAATTTTCTCTTCCAATGTGAACTGTAACCTGCCTTCTCCGATAGCATTTTTTTTCTCTTTTCAATAAATGACTAACGACCCTTGATTCCATGAGTATAATAAGGGTATTTTATTATTATATGTATATCTTATTCATTACCGAAATATCTCAATCTCAACTTTATAAATTTTCATTTTTTCATTTATATAAGTAATACATAGAATTTGTCTTGTCCAATCAATTTTAATGGTCGTGTAATGAGTGACAATCCCTGATATCGATTTTTCTGAACTGCAATTTTCCTACTGAATGGTCCTAAGAGAAATTCTGTTACTGGGGTATCCCTTTGTGGGAGATTCTTAAATCCATAGAGCGAAAGGTCACTCTGTTCTCTCAAAGGTGCAATTCTTGCAGTAACTGATGATTGTACAGAACTTGGAATGTTTCGAATCAGGATCTTTTCTGTTTGATTTTTTCTGGAATTGGTTTTTCTTATACTGAATTATCTTAACAGAAATGTAATCCTGATTTACCAAATTTAGTCGAAACATTTTATAACAGAAATATCAGAAGTTTATTAAAGTGCAGTTTTTATCTGATTGGGTTATTTTGTAAAAGTTAAAACTATTTTCATAATTAATTTTTTTTTTCACCAAAAGATGAAATATGCTTTTTAAGAATGCATTTTATTCTCAAAAGAAAAATGTATCTTTAATCACTAATTATACATGGGATTTAGGAAACTCTGAAAATTCTGCTTGCTATTTATTTAATATTTTTTTCAAATTTAAAGAGATACATGTCATTATACATGGCATTACATGTCATGTCATGTCATTAAACACGGCATTACATGTCATGTCATTATGTATACATTACATGATGAAATATAAATGCAGTATCACATAATATCACTCCAGTATCTCCGTAATCGTAACAACATGAGATTCTTCATTTATTCTTGGTATGTTTTAGGTTAGGTTCAATTAAATTAACAATAATTATGTTGATAACAATTTGATAAAATTTAATGTAGAAATTCTGGGAGCATGTTCAAAAAAATTATGTTCACTATTTTCTATTATAGGTGCCAAAATGCGCAATCAAACTTATTGGAATTGGAAAAACAATAATAGTCGAAGCATTAATCGATTTCTGTAAAACAAAATAAAACTTGTTTAGATTCAGAGGCCAAATGGAATTCAAATCTACACACCGTTATTTTCTTCAAAGATTAATTTCATTTGTCAAATTTCGATTGCTCAAAGATCTGACAGGAGATATATATTAAAAGCTGAAAACACCTTTTTAGATTCAAATTATAATTTTTTTAATTATAGCAATTATTCCACGGAGTTATAACTCGAATTAATTGAGAAATATAAAATTTGCCATTCGTCTAATAGGCGAAAACAAATTGTTTGGTGAAAAAGTATTGTGAAATTATGAAAAATCGCCTCTTCTTGTCTTAACGCACTCAAAATGTAACTTCGGTTTTAATAATGACATTTTGTTAAAAACTATTCATAAATTCTTTGTCAAGTACGAAAGAATCGTATTAACTTAAAATGAAAACAAATATTCTCAGCAAATATTTGATGTAAGAAAATTGATCTTTTGTTAATCTACAAATTGTTAATAATTTTTGACAAAGGAAACATTTGAACGAAACGACAAAAATATTTACATTTCTTGATTGCATTTGAATAACTGAATAAACAGAATAAAGGTCAGTTAATTTTTTATCTGCTTATTCTTTAGTATAATTTAAATAATGGATGGTGCAGCTTAGGATGCAAGTCAATTTAGGCATATCTTATCCAGTATCATTCTTTTATGACACTTTTTTAAATACTCTTTAAATAATCACAACCAATGGAAATAATAGATTATTATTATCTTTGAAAACTTTTGTAATATTATAAATACAGCTAATTATTAATAATAACCAATAAAAATCATTAACCGTAATCTTAACACATATATTCACTAATACCAAATCACTAAACGCATCTCTGTTAAGTACATTCTAAAAAATATTTTTTTGAAAAATAGTAACTTTCTTAAATATTTAAGAATATATAAATCAATACATCGTATTATCCATTTTCTCTACAGTTTTCTTACAATTTGAAAATTATCATTGTGCAAAAAAAATTCCTCTTTTCCTATTCTCAAAACATATTCAAGTTATTGAAAGAACTAAGATTTGTAAAAAAAATATAGGAAGGAACAAAATATCCTTTTTTCTTTCTTTTGACTGTTTCCCCTCCTTTTTATTTCCTCGTGATGCACACGAGATTTATGAAAAATAAATGCATACATTCATGAAAACTGCAAAAGCAAACACTTGACCTATTCTTCGAAGATTTTCAAATATGTTGCAGTGAGTGAATAAAAAAGGGAAATAGAAGACCGATTTCTTCTTTTGTTATTTGACATTTGCTATTTACTCTACTGCTTGAGCTTGGAAGGCGACATTTTCAATACAGTTCTTATTTTGATATTTTTAGGAAATATGAATACCAAGCAGTGAATTTTCTTTCAATTTACAGAAATCTAAACAAACTATATAAAAAACATTGATAGTGCTGGTGCTGGTTGTTATTCCTTGTTGAACTGTTAGGTAGGACGTTGTATCGTACTTGAATATCGAAATGTGTCGTACGGATCACCATTTTTTTACTTTGTGGTTAATTCTAATATTTTTATAATGGAAACCTTGCATTCGTTTAAAAATGCTTCATTTTTTTATTCAGCAAAATTATTTACTCAATAATATTGAATTTACTGAATTGGATTATGAAAACTCACTCATTCAAATAACTAATACTTTACATTTGACATAGTTGGGTTCATAGCACATTACAATTTTTCTGCATATGAAACAAGGCTAGAAAAAATTAATAGTATGTTTAAATTGCTTAAAAGAGATTGCATAAAATGTATTTAAAATATTTTTAAATAAAGTAAATAATGTTTTAATATATTTGGATAAGGAATTTTTTTCACTCTGAAATATTCATAAAATTAAATGGCATATTAATGATGATGACGTGTACGCCTTACTACGGAAGAAGGGGTGCAGTAGCTTCTGAGAGTATGGGCCCCTGAGCACCCGAGGGCAGAAGTCTGACTTCTAACTCATATGGCATATTAATAATTTACAGATTTAAAATTTTCAAACTCTTAAATTACCTTTATAATTCTAACTAAATTTAAGCAAAATTACGGAAGAAATGATTTACTACTAAGAGTTAGAAATATTTTAAATAAAGAGTATTGTGTAGTCAAATTTTTGTATATTAATTTCAAAAATCTAGAGCTACAAATCTGAGCACAATAATAAAGATTTTTTTTTCATTTCTTATGTTTAGTTTTTATTAAAGCATAATACAATTTTTACAGTACCTTTTAGTTATTCAGCAAGAAAAAAATGTGTAATTATAAATACCATTCAACCATTTAGATAAGATACATAAAGCACATTATATTTGCAGCAAAGAAAATTATAAAGATTTCCTAGATGCTGATAAGGGTTACATTTTATAGCCGGGAATTTGAATATTAGTGAATCAAGCACCTTTTTCCCTTTTTTATTAATTTTCTTAACTAATGAAACGAGAAAAAAATAAATATTAAAAATATTTTAATTTCTATTAGACAGGATTCGTAAATCCTTATTTTTAAAATATCTGGAAAATACCATGGGCCATTAGAGGGATTATGAGAGAGGAAAGTGAAACCGATTGAGGAAATAATGACTGAAATCAATATACTAATAACAGATTAAAAGAAAGGGGAATTTAGACTAACAAATTTCAGAGGTAGAAATTTCAAAATTTAAAAGGGAGGTCTATTATTACTGTAGTAGAAAATTCAACATAAACCTTTGTTTAATTTTCAGATACTGAAAGAAAGAATTTTTAGTTAAGAATATAAATCGACATACGTTTTAAACGGTTGCACCAAAAAAGAACTAGGCAAGAGAATATGAGATTTTGTTCAAAAGACTAAGATAAAGAATTGTTCATTAAATTATCCATATTTGTTTCGAATAGTCAAATTCATTAAAATAATCTAAAAGTTTTGATTTGTAACTTGGAGCATTAGTAATAACTATATTACAAAACATTTCTTAATACCGAGATAGTCTGGTTGGTAGGTCGTTGGATTCGCATCCCTTGTACTGAGAGTTCAAACCCGTCAGTCAAAGACTCTCCGTATGTGATGGCTGGCGCACGTTAAATTTGTCGCAGTCACTAAGTCTTCCATGTTGAGAGTAATACCACTGGGTGTACTGGGTATGAGGGAATTGCACTATGTTCCAGATCTAAATTAGAATCTGTTGATGAATGAAGGAAATGCATGAATGGAGTCTGTCCCGTAAAAAGTAAAACTTCTGTCCTCGGGTGATCAGGGATTCATACCCTCAGAAACGACTAATCCCCCTCCTTCAGTTGTACAGCGGAACACGAGAACAATAACAAAGCTTTTCTTTAATTCCATACGAAAATATCCTGAGTCTAATTAAAAATGAGGATAGCTTTATAATTAATATTAATAAAAATGATTCACATTTTCTTAAAAAATAAAAATATAGATAAATGTTATATATATGATTTTGAAAATTTCTATTTATATAAAAAGTAACCTGAAAAATCAAAAAATGTTTGTAGTATCATATATGAAGAGTATTTAAAGAGATATTTTATTACAAAAACTAACTGCATCGAATTATAATGATTTCATTCGCCAGAAAAATTTCTTTTTAAAGAGCTACATTTTTATAAACAAGTTAAAAGAATACCTTTAACAACATTTTCAAATTCTTTAGATGATGTTTTTCTATAAAAACAAAAGAAAATAATTAGTTTTTTAAAAATAAATTGTTTTAGATGTAATGACAAATTGTTTTTGTATAGATAGATAATTCAAATGCTTTAATTAATTACTACCTAAAAGAATTAAATTCAAATGAAACTAAAAAATACCAATCGAAAGTATTTATTTTATTTTAAAATAGAAATCCTTATTGGATAAATATTGATAAGTAAAAAATTATGTGTGGCTGTAAATGATTAAATTAAGTAATTTAAATTCTAATTAAAATTTTACAATTTAAAACAAATTAGTTTTCTCAAAAAATAGCAGTATTAAAAAGAAACCTTCAAAAATTCATATATTGAGGTAGTATACAATCTTATAAAAACCTTTTTCCTTTAATATTTTTCTTAAAAACTATCGTATAAAGAAAAATAAGAATAAGAATAATGTCCAGCACATTAAAGGATAATTTTTATAATATTATGAGAAAATAATTACAATGAATTAGTTTAGATATATTGAATTGCTTTTGTTTATAGAGATAATTCAAATATTTTAATTAATTATTACTCAAAAGAACAAAATTTGACTGTAACTAAAAATATCCAACAAACGCTACCCATTTGGATTTGAAAATGGAAATTTATATTGGAAAAAAATGTATAAGTAAAAAAAAACATCAGTGGTATTTTAATGTGATTAAACTAAGTAATTTAAATGCTAATTGAAACTCGACAATTTAAAAAATAATTATTATTTCACAATTTTGAACAATTAAAAACATTTTAATAATAAAATTTCTTATATTGAAGTAACAGGTAATCGTATTAAAACTTTTTCTTATTTTTCCCTAATACTATTTCATAGAGAGATTTTAATTAACAATAATTTATAGATATTCTAAGCTTTTTCTCAAATAAATGCACGCTTTCTTGTTTATTAGCTTTGGATATTTTCTCTTTTTATTTTATTTTAAGTAAAAAGATGGCGCTGAGTTTTTTCAGTTTAAATCATGTGATGACAACATGCTTCTTCCAAGAGTTGTTGACTCTTGTACAGCCTTAAACGAGGGAAAATTCAAATTTCGTAGCTATGCTTGCATTCAGTTGTGAGTTTTTACCATTGTGAATTAGCTTGGCCTTATTGGAGAATATTTAAATACATTTGGTATGTTTACTTTACTGTTATATTGTTTTTCAAATTTATTAATGTTTATTAATATTAGGATTTCTTTTATCTCTTGCATATCTGTCTCAATGTATTTTGCAGTAAATGTAACTTTTGATTGTGTAATATTTAAGTATTGGATTTGTATTTTCAAATAGTTTAGTGATAAATTAGTATTTTTAAAAGGAATTTAATGTCATTACTTTATATAAGTTAATTCTTGTCTTCAAAACGATGAAATTCCTTAGGGTATTCGAATCACGAAGAATAGATATTCGGACGAAAGTCAGATCCTTCACATAAATATATTGTGGCTTGAATCCTTGTTTGAATGTGACTCTTCATAAAATTTTCAGGCTGGATTCCTCTGTCCTTGAACTTTTGATTGGATTTGATGAAGTTTAAATTTATATATATAAAAATAATGGATATATAATACATTGTTAATCCCATGTTAAATCACTTTAAAAAAAATTAGATTTAGTTGTATGTAGGCTATCTAAACCGATTGCATCTTTCTTCTAAAGAATTTTGCCCAAGAAATATTTTTTCAATACGTTTCATGAAATATTGATTTCAAATTTGTTTGCATTTTCTGCGTATGGAATTTAAAAGTGCATCATATTAGTTCACATTTTGTATTATGTATAAAATTTTAAGACTAAAAAAGCAGTTTGAATCGGTTTTTTTTTTGATATTTCCTTTTATAAAAAATACAAAAATATAAATATTTTAAAACCAAATAAGGATACATTTTTTGAAACATATCAAAAGATATAACTTTTACTGAGATAAAGAGAAATTCTTAGAAAGTTGGGTTGGAAATCTATTGTTAATAATCGGGAAAAAACTGTCTTGGTTTTTACTGTACATGCACCTTTCTTAAAACACGATGTCAAAATTGCATGTTATAAAAATGCCTAGAATCAATATAAGGAGATATAGCTATTTCCCAGTTTCATAAAATATTTATTTGAATTTTATTTGTATTTGCTTCATGTAGATTTCCTAAGTGCATCGTAATAGCACACATTTTTTTATTTGTATATAAAATTTGTATCAAAAAACTTTTTTATTACCAATATTTTTTGGAGAATACTTAAATATAAATATTTTATAATGAAAAAAAAATAAAGATGCACTGTTTAAACGTTTACAAAAAAGATTTTGCGGATAAAGATAACTCCCTAAAAATATGTATCAAAAATTTGATGCTAATAACAAAGAGGAGGAAGATAATTGTTTGCATTATTATTATACATGCACCCTTCTAAAAGTGCGATGTCAAAATTACATGCTACAAAAATTCCTAGATAATATACAAGTGAACATAGCTTCTTCTGAATAATAATTTCCCATTACTTAACAAGATTTTAAACAAAATATGTCATGAAAAGTGATTAATGTATTATGCTGACTGTTTGAATTACTAATGTGATTACCTTTATTAAATATAAATGTATGTGTACGCTTTCTGCTTGTATAGGCTTCTCGGGACCAAGAGCCCATATATATGGTATGTCCGTATTTTAGAGAATGAAAATAAATAAGATTTTTTAAACTAAAATTATAATACTGATTATTAAATTTTAATTCAAGTTTTGGTTTTCTTAGAAAATGAATTTTAAAAATATTACATAAAAAACGCATACTACCTTAAAAAATTATATACCTGTGTTTGTGTATTTCCAATTATTCAATTTTTTTGCCCTTTATTTTTTCTAAATTAATCCTGAAAAAAATATTCTTCAACTCGATTCAAATTAAAAACATTTTAGACTTAATTTTAAAATAATTCGAGTTAATGAATTAGCAAAGCTTGAAATTTCAAGATAATTTGACGGGGGAAACAATAAAGCATTTCTTTAATCTATAAAACGTAGTTAAAATTTTGTTATAAATTACATTTAATTATTCGTTCGATGAATCTCTTTTAAATTTAATATTTTAGTTACTAACAACAATTAAGCATGCGGGCCAATTACTCAAACTATTAGTAATAATGACTAATAAAAATGAATAATCGTTTTATAAAATCCCCTGATTAGTATTATCAAGAAACTTCGATTATTATAATTATGAAACAATTAAGTATGCTACTTTTAGCATTTATCTTTGAGAAAGTAGCTGAAACCAGCATTCTTCCTTAAAACTTCTATTAATCACAATTAAATGTTTTCCAATTTCCCTTTTATATTCTAATGGTTTAAATTACAAAAATTAATTGCTAATGAAATTCTCAATATAATTAGTTCCAAACTCTCTTAAAGAAGTAAAATAAAACTACGCAACATCAAGAATATTATTTTCTAAGTTATGTACAGTTCGTGTTGAAGGTATACTGTTATTCTTTGGCTTTTTAACTTCTTACTTATGGTGTGGTGTATTATTTCTGGGAGAGGAAACGCATCTAAGTAACTATCGATATTACCCCCCTCAGCATTATGTTATAAAATATTAAATTTTGCAATAATCTAAAGGGATATTTTTCAATAATAATTGTACAACTGATAAACGGATAATAAATATAACCCTTTTTATCTACTGAAAAAATAGTTATATATATATATATATATATATATATATATAATTCATTATTTATGCATTATTATGCATAGAATTTCGGTTTATGACAGAAAAAGACATTTTCTATTTTCGCATTACCAGAAAAAAATTAAATAATCTTCAGATAATACTGTTTATTGCAAGTAACTTAATGAAAATTGTTTAGTTAAAAATATCTGAATAATTTCATTAAATATGCGTTTTTATGAGTAGCATTTAATTAAAACCTAAAGATGCAGTTTCTATTCCTAATTTACCATAATTCAAACTACAATCTCTATTAAATATAATTTATTTTTAAATATATTTTTAATTAAAAATAACTAAATGGCTTCATTAAATTTAAAAAAAAATTCAGTCAGCATATTACTTTAAAATATTTTTAATAATTCATATATGCCTTATATCATAGATCTTATTTGTATCCAGCATTATAAAATAAATAAAAGAAATTGGATTTTAATATATAAATAGATGCACCCTATCTATTAAACTACTTAGCTGAGATTATTTTTCCTTCTTATTTAAAATCGTGCTACAGAGTCGTAATTTCTTGTGATATTATTTCATAAATCACAAATCAAATTTATTATTTGCGTTTACATTTAACATTTAAAGCAAATGAAATTTGAAACTCTATCATACTTAAACGTAATGAATGACAATAAGCAGACATATGAACATCACGAAATTCTAACTTTTGAACTTCCGTCAAAATTTAATTGAATAATTTAATTAATTGGAATGTGAAAATAAATATGTCGAGAGGGACTAGAGAAATTCGATGACCTGGAAGACTAAATAATCCTCTAGATTAGACAGAATTATTGCTCATTATCCATTTCGCTAATTAATCTATTAATAATTTAATCTTAATGGCTCTAGTTAATTCTATTATGTTTAGAGTCGACTAATCGCTTCACATTAATATCTGCCTTAACGGTAGGGGATATATCCGCCAGAAGGAAATATGAGAATGGATTGTACCGGCATTTAATGAATTTAATTTAAATATTTGCAACACTTTATATCTGGATTCTGGATGGGAAAAACCAATAGGTGAAATTTAAAATTACCTAATTAATTCGATTACAAAAATTTATATATATATATATATATATGTACCTTTTAATGAATATTACAAATATATAAAAGGATTCTTGGAGTATAGATCTATTAAAATTTCCTCATA
The DNA here is from genome assembly GCA_026289955.1 of Argiope argentata. Classification (NCBI taxonomy): domain Eukaryota; kingdom Metazoa; phylum Arthropoda; class Arachnida; order Araneae; family Araneidae; genus Argiope; species Argiope argentata. The sequence goes on along the minus strand of JAOUZG010004540.1, from coordinate 238,383 downwards.
ATCTGATTGCATGCTAAAAAAATTAGAAAACTGCGATTTCTTTCAAATACATTGACATTAGAAGTTTTCTTAATATCCTTAATTATTTTAAAGACCTCATTAAAGAAACATATTTAACTTTTATTTATATCCATAATTCTCGGATATATAATACTATCAAAGAAACTTAAATTATTATAAATTCAGAAAATAAAACACAAATTTGCATTTTTTTAAGATAATGGAATAACAGGAGCTAAATGAAACATTGGAAAGTTGTATAGATTTTTTTTATTTCATTGTATTCTGTTTTATTTTACAGCTCTATTATACACCTTAAGTCTAACTAATCATTATTCATTAGCCTTCTAAATACATGCATAAAGTATTTACATATTACAAATTTGATTTTTAACAATTTTCCAAGAAAAAAAACTCGGTACATTTTATCAATTTTAAGGATTTTGTTTCGATATTTGCATATTATGGGAACTGTTTGCTTAACATTAATAAAAATGATTTAAAAATCAATTGTATATTAAATTCTTAATTTCAAAATATAGATAATCGCCTAAATCTCCCAATGCTTAATACGTAAATGAATAAATTAGGCGGGCTATCAAGCCAATTCGCATTATCTTATCCATTTCCATTGATAGTTTATGAAATCGTTAGTAAATGATTATCAAAAGATTTGATGATTGTTCATTTATTTCTATGAACTGTATAAGTCCTTTAAAATTTGCACTACCAATTTTTCATGCTTCTCTATAGATAGAAAACTTATTGACGGGCTTCTATCTTTAAAAAATAACTTTAGATTTCTTATAAGGAATTGAGATAGACTTAGGGTAAAAGAATAATTAAAATGGAACTAAATTATAACTTTTTAAATCGAATTAGAATTAAAATATTCCTGGAAAAATATCAATCAAGAATTTGGATTAAAAACTCATTTCTTCACATTGCATTCTTTCATAAAACGTATCTTCAGTTTTAAACGATTTTAAGGGGTAATAAGATGTTTTCGGTTACGCTGCACAAATTTGTTTAAAATTTAATAATATATATATAAATTTAATGATGTAGATGTAATGAGGACCAAATAAATTAGTAACATATTGGGTTGTATAAATGAGATCATATTGTTCTTATTTATAGAAAATAGGTCAAATCTTTGGTGTTTAAAAATCTATTCTTGGAAATGGGGCACTAAGAGAATTTAAGGTGATTGTTTAGGTGTCATTTCTAGAACGTATTTCGCAATATTATTTTAGATAAAAAGTAGAATAGTAAAAAGTGTTATTATAAAAACTAATATGAATACAATTAAATAATGATAGTAAATAAATTACGATAAGAATTGATATTTTGCACAGCCACTATAGATTATGTGATTAAAATTCTCAGTTATCTGGATGCAAATCCATAGCTATAATGACAATTTCAGTAATTAGATGATGTCTAAAATCTCAAATACATATAAAACATTTAAATCCGTATAATGTTGCTTTTTTGGAACGATTTATTTTAATTTTTGTTAAACTATATTGAGGAATACTTCAAATATGTAAAAGCGAAATCAGTGAGTGTTGTTTCTTTCGTGAATATGTCTTGGGTGATTTCTTTCTCTCCGCTGAGGAATGTACTCGTTTCGAGAATTCTGAATCGTGGACAGAGTTGGTCACTAAGATGATCACGATGATTACTCTTTAGACTTCGAGATACATGCGTGTAGTGTTAAGTATTTCCAATGTGATCACTAGTTGCTCATTCTGAATGAGTTAACACTTCATACAAGAAAAATATCCTCCCATAACTGTCGTTAATTCTCATTTTTGAGGAAGTATCTTAACCACTTCACATTCAATGACGTCTTTGACACGCACAACAAATTATTGAATCATTAATTTTAAGCCTGCAATTAAGTGAAAGTATTCATTAATTTAAAATGCCAGAATCATTTAGAAACTTTTCATTATCTTAAAACCCGTTACATTATTATATGAATAAAAAATGTTTAATATTAGAAGTGTCATCTAATTAGGAAGTTAAATTAATTCGTATGTCAAATGGTTAAGAATTCATAGTCCAGTAATTGTGTAAAACATCATGTACAGGGTACCTTTTGCGTGCATCTATGTGACGCGTTAGCACTTGTTAGTATAAATTTGTTAACTATTACAAGATACACTTGTTAGTATAAATTTAAATCTGAAATAACTGCATTTAAAATTTGCATCAGAATTTTTAAAACATTTTCTATGAATTGCATAGATTTTTAATATATATTATATTTTGACTATTGACTGACCGATGAAGTCGTAGAATGTAATAGAAAAATATGGACGGGCAATTTTTATATGCTTTGGAAACGAATATTTTATTTGTGAATAAAAATTTATAAGATAAGAAAAGACAAGATATTTTTTTCTCTAATTTAAATTAATTATTACATTAAAAATAAAATTATATATAGATTTCTACTAGGTTATATCAGATTTAGTAAATATGTACCTCCTGTAGAGTGATAGAATAATAAAGTTGTTTATAATAAAACAGGAAGCTCATCCATTTGCTTTTTGAAAAAGAATAAATTTATTCCGACAAAATGGAAAAGCTATGTCGCATAGCTTGGAAACATTTATTTATCCTTTTTTTTGCCTCTATAATTCAATTTAAAAAAGATCGTTCGTAGCATTAGATTAAAAGGATGCAAAAAAAAACTTTTTTGATAACTTGCCAGTTTTAACTTATCTACTTTTCATCAAACTTTCATCGCGAAAATTGATTAAATTTTTAAACACTTTCCATCTTCTCTTTCTCACACAATCTATTGGGATTTAAAATGCGTTTTTCGCCAGAAAAATTATTTTTAAATCTTACAGAAGTACATTTTTTAAAAATAATGGTGAGATTTCAGAAGATTATGCGTAATAGGAAAAATGACAGATGATCTATTCATGAAAATTATAGGTATTTTCACTGATTGATTTTTCTTGTTTTGACACTAACTAAAACTAATGAAATGAAATTTAACGCACGAAATATGAAAATTATTGAAAAATAAAATTTACTTCAACACCATATGTTCCTATGTAATATTTTATAGTCAGGAAAGTCAAGAGCAGTTAAAATATTACGAATGTACTTGAATAATTTTAAAAGATGGCCCTTTGACTCAGATTTCGAGACATTTGTCTGTTCTGCACTCGAATTCCGTTAGTCAAACATTGCTTAATATGTTTTCTGCGAATTCATTATGAACCGTTTTCGTTACAGAAGTACTACAAAAACTTCCAAACCCCATTTGCAACTTTTATTGCGGAATTAATTTTTCCATGATTTTGTACTCAGTATATGGATTTGATATTTGTTTTTAGTTGTATGTAGTATCAATCAAGGAAGTATTTTATGACTATATATTTATATAGACAGTAATTATCAACCTTATTATTGTAAAGGTTAATTCATGGTAATTAAATATTCTTTATTTATGTTTTAAATCCCCATAATGTTCATTGCATATATGTAACACAATCGGTTTATCCAATAATGTATAAAGTATATGAAATCATATTAATTTCAAAGTAAATTATTATTAAATTTTAATTATATTATTGCATTTTTTATGACCCATACAACTGCTTTATTTGTGCCTGCAATAATCATTGAAATAAAGAATTAAATTCTTCTTGAAAGAAAAGATTTAAGTTTTCCTAACTTATGTAATATTTGTAAATTATTATGGATCAGCGTATAGAAAACACAAATGAAACTAATTATGATAATCTATCTCTTCATTTATCATTTTTAATTAAAATTATTAAGTTGATATTTTCAGGTTCTAGAAATAAATGAGTAATTTTTCTTTAATATGAAGTGAAAAATTGGCTCAATGAATGGTTTTATGACGTTATAAATTGGTGAGTGACATTATAATGTAAGATAATTAGCCTTTAATAATATAAACTAAAATTTCATATGGTTTCATTAAACCTCTTTATTTATCTTTGTTTTAAAAGTGTCTTGCTTTACTCAAGATTTAGTTTTGAAAACTGATAAAAACATTTAAAATTAGAAACAATCTCTAGATAGAAAAATGATACCAGAAAATATTTCTTGTATTTCTTAAATATTCATGGCACATTTTTAATGACATCAGAAGAGATTTAATTACATCGAGAGTTATATAAATCCCTAAAAGTGAATAAATTCGAAATTTATTTAATGGACTAACTTTAAGAAGATTTTATTGAATATTTTATATCTATTCCCTTTATGAAGGATAATCATATTACTATTATTGAATTTACCATATTATTATCAAATAACAATATTATCTACAACATTTTTATAAGCAGTCTACAATAAATTTCTCTAAACTAGTGAATTTATTGATTATCTGCTTATTGTACCGACAAAACACACTATTTGCATTAAGTTTTGTATTCATAATATAAAATAAGTATTTAATAAAATGCAGTTCATATTCACTATAATAGAATTTTTTAAACTTTTATAGATATGACAATTGGATTATTATACATTTTTGAAATATTTAGGAGTTTCACAAAAAAGTTTATTCTCTTTATTAAGAAACATAATTTTTTTGGAGTAGATTAATCCTATGAACTTTTAAGAAAATTAGTGTTCTGCTTCATTTACAATCTAATTAGATGCCATCCTTATAGAGAGTATTTAAATCTTTTGGAATGTTTCTTAATTTCATATTATGTCACCATGAACTATTTCAGTTTCGCACTAATATAGGCTCTTAAACCTGCTACTATTTTTATTTTAATGTGTTGACTTAAGTATTTCAACCGAGTGGTTCAGATAAACTGTCTTTACAATAGATTTTTTTTAAAAAAAATTCTATGCTAGAAGTAGTTATGAATTAAATTCATTGGCAGAAGTGTCCTGGTGTTAAGGTCTTGGCTCGTGAGCTGTATAGCTTCTGGTTAAAGACATGATTCAACAGCAAAACTGTCGTTTAAGAAGATCTGTTTCACGTTAAATCTATCAAGATCATACTTCCTCCCGCTATTGTAGTATGGAGAAACAAGTGCCAGCTCAGGTGTCATCCTCTTCATCTGACAGCGATGCAAAATTGCATGGTGCGTCCCAAAATAGCCCCAGTGTTGCTTTACAAAGGGAAATATATAACTTAACTGAACTAAACTAAATTTACAAAAAAAATCAATACAGTCTTTCGAAGAGCATAAAAATTTGATTTAAAATTATCCATTTTTATTAGACACGACTTTCAATATTTTATATAAAAATCTATCAATTATCAACTGAAGAATATATTAAATAATTGTTTTACAATAAATTTGGGTCAATAATCAAATATTGATAAAATAATTTCAAAATAACTCTTTAAAAATTTACAAAAATAAATGTTCTTTCGAAACTGCAGTTTATATTCAAAATAGAGCACAAAAATTTAAATACTTTCCAACTAATTATTTGAAATTATTTTGAATTTGAACGAATATAAAATGTATTTAATTAGTTAATTTTTCTTCATAGATAATTTTTTAAATAAGTAACATGGCTAAAATATATGTTTCAATTCTTACAAAAGTAATTATCTATATATCATGAATAGTTTAAAGAATATATAATTTATATTTATGTGTTGGAGGTACAAAACAATATTTTTATTATATATTGGAATTCTTATTAGTAATTTAATGGTTAACCACAATTTTATTGGTAAAATAAGAGCCGATGGCTCTATTAAGGAGTCACTTTTAATCAACAGGTCAATAAATGTCAAGGTCTATTTCAAAAGTTACTTCTTAATTAAGGACAATCTTTAACAATGCGACTTAATCTTTTTTTTCCCACTGATAATAAGCCCATCTATAGAAATGTTCACTAATAGATACTTCAGACAGTCCATTTTTGTTTAGATTTGTTACTGAAGGAAATGGCGAGATTTCTACGGTGACAATATCCATATTAACCAATGACGATTCGATGCTAAGTTCCTTCTGAAACGGATTGGTTACGGGAGATTTATATACATTACTTACTCTGCTGAGATTTACAAGATCTTATTAGCTAAGAACTTATATGACTCAGAATAGGTTAGCATGGAAGGCTTAAGACTCTTCGAAGTAATACTTGAATTCGTAAGAATATATTGTTAAGAAGGAAGAAATGCGATGTCATTAAGTCAATCTTATTCACCCATCTTGAAAAATTAGTCAAGGTATTAAAAGCAGAATCATTTAATGTTTGCAATTTGGAGAAAAAAATAATTTAATCAATTCATTACATATTTTAAATATATGATTTTTAGATGCACGTTCTCACTATAGGGAAAATTAAGATAAATATAATATATTGAGGATTAATTTTGCTTTTAAGAATTATGTTTTCATTATTTTTGATGCACGCTTCTTTTTTACTGTCACAAATACGAAATAAGCAAAATACTTTAATAAACACAGTATTTAAATTCAAAATTTTGTCAAATCGCTATGTTTTAGGTATTTTTGTGGATAAACACCCCATTTTCAGAATTATTTTTGTTATATGTATGCGAATAAGGTAGCTCAAAAGCACATTGAGACAAACAGATGAGATTTAATATGTGAAATAAATATCAAATATGATATTTCTATTCGATTTTGATCCAAATCCATTTGGTCAAAATTTGTCTAGTAACTGTCCAATTACAAATGGAACCGAAATGCGAAATTTTAAATGGATAACTGGTACATAAGTTCAATATTTTAAATGTAGGTCTTTATGAAATTTGAACCCACTTTGTCAAGGTTTTGACCGTCTGCTAACCTTTACTTTCGTACATATGCCCCCTGATAACTCCTGACATACCACTGTTCTCCTGATTCATGCCATCTCATTGGTAATAAAATTTGGGGCAAACTTTTATCTACATTCCTTTTTAAAAGTTTATATAAAACTAGCATTTTAGGTGACATTCTGTTGGTTTGTATTTTTTCAATGATGTAAACATCAATTTAAAATGTTATTCATTGTATTAGAAGTGTAGTCATATGCAAAAGAAAAAGACTTGCGAAACCCATGTATTTTCTAGTACTTTCATATAATCGAATAATCACAAAAATTGTATGACTGATTAAGTAAAAAAGCAGCATTCATTCACAAGTTTGATCTTGTATAACTATTGTTATCCAATAAATAGCAGTTAATACACAAGCACAGATTTTTATTACATCAAAAACTAAAATCTAAAAATTAATTTCGATGCTCATGAAACATTACTAGTATTAATCTAGATTCACAATTTTTTGGTTTAAGATGGAAAATAACACCGTATAAAAGATTGTACAAGTGTTATGTTGTATGAATATGTATAACGAATTATAAGTAAACCAAATCAAACTATAAATTTTATTGTTTAGCAAATAAAAGTAACTATGCACTTATTGTATTGGGACACAAAAGAGGTTATTTTTTCTCCTTTAAATTTTAATTACATCTAAATGGATTTATTTTGTTTTGTATACCTAGAAAATAATTTTATTCTTGACTTGCAAAAAATATAACAAGCTATAACTCTAGAGAAATCCAGAATTCGACATCAATGTTGTATTATAGAAATCGGTACTTATGAGGATTGGAATATATTATGTTTTAAATTTTGATAATTTAAACTCGTTAGTGAAATTAATAAAATATTAAAAAATATATGTAGCTTGCTGAATATTATAAAATGTTTTTCTAAGAAACAACGAATGGTATAAAAAGTAAAAGATTTACAATCCAATTAGTGTAACCCTCCCTTCAAAAAAACTCTGAAACTGCTTTGTAAATATAATTATTGATTAATAATATTGTGATATAATTATTATTATAATTTGTTTCAACATTATTATGTAATTTAACTTCAGAATTTTATTCTAAAATGTCAGAATGCAGTATCATTTAAGTGATGCATAAAATTACAATCAAAATAAAATAAAAAAACTGAATATCAATGGTTCTCAAAGTATCATACTATTTTGAGTATAATTATTATTTGATGAATAATTTGTTTTTTATTCGTTACAAATCATGCATAAATATTTCGATGCTTAGTGATAATAAATTTCAGTACCATAACACATCATTTTATAATATTGATAATTAATACCAAGGGGGAAACTATTAACCACTTCACAAACAATGACGTCTCTGACACGCGCATCGAATCATTAAATAGTTAATTTTAAAGCTGCAATTGAGTGAAAGTATTCAGTAATTTAAAATGCCAGAATCATTTAGAAAATTTTCATTATCTTAAAACTCGTTTCATTATTATAGGAATTAAAATAACAATAAATGTTTAATATTGAATGCGTCATCTAATTAGGAAGTTAAATAAATTCGTATGTCAAGTGGTTAAACTTCTTACATTTATAAAAATACTGAAATATTAGTATTAAAATGAGTAAATGAATGTATATATTATTTTGTAATAATATTGATAAAAAATGCCAATGATAATTTAATGTGAATGTGGTGTAATAAAGAATCAAAATTAACAATTTGTCAATATTACGTTATTACAAGCATCCTGGGTTAAAATAGCAAGTTATCTAAAATATAACTTTTTTAGAAAAATTATCTTAAACAGTATGAAGTTCTTTATAAAAAGGCTTATTCTTTTCGTTTAATCAAATAAATATTTAAAGAAATGCTTTTACAAAAGAATGAAATATGGATATTTAATACATCATCTACTGATATACAACCATAAATTTCTTCATGGTAAAAATATCCAAAAATTGAATGCATAGCTTTAATGTAATAAAGAGATCAAAAGCAATAGCTGGTCTAAATTATGTACCGATGTATAAGTGTCCGAGTTGGAAAAAGCTAGTAAATGATAGACCTTTTAGAAAAATTGCCCTAAATTATAGGGAGCGCTTTTTTAAAAATAGCCCATTATCTTCTTTTGACAGATGCCGTTTGGTTTCTTAAGGGATATGAATGAATTCCCAAACTGGTTTTCCGTAAAATCTGTGAAAACTTTTTTGTAAGGGTTCTTTTCCCTTCATTAAACTCATCAGTTATGGAAACTATATGGTTCAGACGCCAAGAAGCTCTGACAAATTGTTTTACTTGCTGAAAAATGATTTGCAACCTCATCAATATTCAGCCAATATCGATGATTTTGGCGCTTTTCCCACAAATAGATTGTGTATTAACGTGATAAATTACTCATTGGAACGACGTTTAGTTCACGAATGAGCCAAATGAAGTTTACAGAATTTAAAGACATTTAAAACTTCTCACAAAATTATAACGAAATGGTTAAAACTGCCTAAGAAAAACTACAAATACGTTATCGTTTTTACTTATAAATAGGTGATAACCCTTTATGCTATTAAAAATTTGTATCCCTGTAACTTTATTTTAATTATATCATAAATTGCATTGCAGAATCAAAAAGTAAAGGAGCATTTGAAAAGGTCCTTTTATTCTATTGATAGAAAAATTACTTATACATTATTTTTCTTCTTATCTGTCATGGATTTCACACACTTATGCTTACTTATCGTAAGATTTTTGGGTTCGACTGAAAAATATTTTCGGCTTTATTTATAGTCAATTTCGTGTTTCCTCAATGACTTCTTTATGGATTATAAATCTTCTTTCACTTATCGTTTTCTTCACCTAACCCAAACATATGATAAGCGCTTGGAGATGGGTCAGAGCTACATAGCGTATATTCAAGCTCTTCGAAACGCGATTTCTTTGTTTCGTTTGGCTGTTTCGTAGAATGGGGTCAAGTATTATCTTGCTGCTTGATAATTTTTTTCAGTTTTCCAAAACATAAATTCGTCTGTTGTCTATTCCCATTCCCTCAGCGATATTCAAGCTGTCCCCGGTGATTTATGTCTGTGGCTTGTCAATTTTTTCGTCGTCTTCTCTGTTTGAAACAATTTAATTATTCGTATATCTTTCCTCATGATAAATAGCTATTACATAACTGTGCTTGCATTTGATGAATATTTTTTGTAGATTTACATGTCTCCTCAAACAATAAGCGAATAATTTCTTGTTGGTGTGAAGATTGCCAATTGAATGGCAGAATTGAACGGTTTGCTACCACTCAACGACTAACTCGGAAATATCAGAGGCACGTTGCATGGAAGTGTTTCCGACTACACTAAATCAGCCTTGGAAACTAGCGGTATTATCAAAGCTCCATAAATCTTTTTCAAAAAATTCTTTTACTTCTCGACAAGTCCTGGTAGCTTAAAGTCATTCTTGGAGTTTTGCATTATATTTTTTGAGAGAATTTGCAATGGTACAACTAAATAATCGATGCGGATCATTTTAAGTCTCAAGTCAGGGAGGTTCTTGAACTTCAAATTAGAGTCTGAGATATGATAATATTTCTCGTCCAAATGCTATTCTAAAAATAATATAATCCTGGGTAGAGAATTTCTAACATCTTTGTGTTCTTATCTTCTTACTCTGGTTTAAAAATTGGAATTCTTTTTTCTAACAACATAGTTTTTTCAAAACATTTAATTTAATTTAATTAAAATCTACCTTGTATATTGTAAAAATAATTGTCTTAAATAATATTAAATTTTAATAAAATTTACAATCCATTTATTTAATTTAAATTATAAGAATAATTAATAGATAATGAAAACGACTTTCAGAATTTTTAAAATAGTTCAAATTCAATACATCTCCCCCCCCCCCAAATTTTCCACTTAAAAAATTCCATTTTTTTTCAAAATGTGCTGAAATTTATGGATATTTTCTAAACTTACAAATATAATCAAATTAATAAAATAAACCATATTGCCTACAATCGGAAGAAAAATTGAAACTATTATGTTCTGAAAATAGGTTAGATATCTGAATCGTATAGCTAAATCTATACATACATTTTAAATTCTTTATTAATCCATCAAATTCTTTCCACTTTATTCAATTAGGTTCTTTTGGTAACACAATACATTTTCGGAAAGTTGATGTGTAATATTTCTGTTTATTTCCATATAATGAGCAGCTCTTGTCAAACTCATGTCTTTATTATCAACTGTCGACAGAAACTTCTGGCTCATATCTTCATTATGGAAACTTACATTTACGTGTAATTTTATAATTCATTTATCTCAAACTCCCTAAACTTATGGGAAAAAAGTTTTAGCTGAATACTAATACGTATTTTGATGCATAAATCGAAAGAGTAAAATATTTCAGTTCTCTCTTACGTTAACTTAGATAGAATAATTGATTTAATTTCCTATTCTGGAACATCATACTGTTTTAGATAATTTAAATTATATATATATATATGTATATGTTATTCAATATTTTTTCATTTATGTTTACATCAATATTTTCAGTCATGAATTGTTGAAAATGAAAATAAATAATTGAGCATTTACAAAATTTCTCTAAGGGAAGCTGAGAAAAACTTTTTTTCGCAACAACAATGCATTGAACTTCAAAAACAATTACATTACATTTATAACTAATAAATTTAATCCTAGCATCTTTAATTTTTTGTAGGAAATGTTACCCTTTTTTAAAGAAAATAATAAGCAAGAATAACTATTCTTATACAAATGAATTTGCCTTTATTTAGACTAGTTTGGGTACTTTTTCCTTTACAGGGCGGTGGTGAAAAAACTCCTGAGAAATTTGGCTTAATTCAACATTATTTGGCAATTTTTTGCATTAAAATCACTAAGAAATGTGGCGGGATTCTACAATAGTTGACGATTTTTCGCTGTCACCAGGCTAACAGAAAAGTACACTATTTTGATTTTTGTTAGTTTAGAAGTTCGATTTAAATTTATAGCCATTTTTTATTTCTTTATTACAATGTGAAAACTACCTTCTTAACTTGTATTCCCTATTTTTTAAAAATTTCAATGTTAATGTGTTTTCAATAACACTTTTTTATTTAAATTTACGTGAAAATGTTATCAATAAATCAATATAATTTCATTATCATTGCTTCTTATTCCCAAAAAATTGACTTTTAGATTACTTAATAGTGTGATACGATATTTTAAAAATATATTGAAGATAAAATTATAGAGCTTTATAACATAAAGTATCAAAAAGTCACTTCTTTTAGTGAGTATAAGAATTAAAAATTGTCATTATTTAAAAATATCAATACCAAAATTAAATTAATATGAATGGGATATATTATGAAAGAAAATTATAAGAACACATTAAATATCCTTAATGTATTTTGATGGCATTAAAATTATTATTCATATTATAACTAATTTTTCCCCTCGCAAAACTGCATGGTGTCAGTTGGAAAAATCTGGATTATCCTACTTACAAGAACATCGGATTTTGCACTTACAGATATACATCTGTTTGGACCTATGAAGATGTCCAAACCATTGACTGGACCAATAATGTCATATTGAATCCCGGTTTTGAACAAGGCCGTTATTTTAAATACAACAAATGTCTCATCATGAATGACAGTTATGTCGAGAAGTAATAAGTTTGTAATAATTTCAGTTCCTGTTCATACACTCATTTTTAAAACTCATGGGCATTATTCATGAATATACCTCTGTTTATTAGTTAATTTTTCATAATCATATATATAACTTTCAAATCATGTTATTTCTGCTTGTTCTCTCTGCTTGAACTCAGCAAAGTAGTGAATTTCATATTTTTAATTTTTTAAGTATTATTGACCTAATAATTTTAATGTATCTTTTTATCTGTGATGAACAAATTAATTCATTAAGTAAACATGGATATTAAAGAAAGAAATAGATTGAGATAAATAAATATGAAATTGTTGATAGAAATTTTGTTTCCTAAACTTTAGATTGCAGAAACGTACTTTAATGAATTACTGAATAATTTTTTCTCGTAAAATTTCAATTTTATCTTTTTTTATTGATTTAATATTTTATTTATTTATTTATTTTGAAATTTAAATTTGCTTTTTGAAAATTAATTTTTTCATGTAAATATTTGTAAACATAGATAAGTATTCTGCATTAAATTAAATGGAATCAAATAGCATATCGAATCTATTGTAATTCAAAAAGCATATTAGAATCAATACTAGTTATCTTCTTAATATAAAGATTGATTTTTATTTAAAAATAATCCAAACAGGAAAAAAATTATAATATAAATTTATCAAAAAAATCGTGACAATAACTGTAACCTTTACTAAGAGCTTTCTTTAGGGAGAATAAAAACAACTTCGCATCCATTGATAGCAATCCTCTTTGTTGAAGAAAGGACTCGTCGAATCATTCTCTAAGCTGTGTATTTCGTTTGGAAGAGTCATCCGAGAGAAACTGAAGTGTCTAGTACAATGTCAATATCGAGGATCACCAATCCTGACTTAATACATTTTCTACTTGACACTGATTGGATAAGGGAATTTCGGCATATTACTTCCGCAACTGAAAGTCACAAGATCTTGTTAGGTAAGATCGGAGATGCCTCGGAATGGGATAAATTGTGTCTCCAAGGGCAGAAATCATTTAAAGGCAAATACTGGATTCAGGCGACGTCTTATATGTGAGAAAAAAAATTCTATAGGATTAAGTTAATCTTATTGATTAAAATTGTTGGATTAAATCATAAAATTCTACGTATTGGATAATTAATAAATTGATAATGAATGAATGATATTCGTTAAGGAAAATCGAAACTTAGGGAGGCTGGTTTCATTAAATATTTTAGCAACATAAAATATCGATTTGTTTAATCTATAATTATATAACGAAAAGCAGTTAAAGAAGCAGTGAATTTATTTTAATTATTTTTGTTTTCATTTTAAAATTCAGTTGCTTCTTTTCTTCGCTTAATTTTTTTATCATTTAATTCATTTTCCTCAAACTAAATATTTCATAGCATTATGAATAGGAAATCAAACTTTTATGGCATTACTCCCACATTATTTTATTTCGATGTTACTGAAACACTGTTGAGAAAATCTACACTAAAATGGAATTTCTTGAAAGTTCTAGCACATTAGGAAGTCAGGAAAAACAACTTTATGATAATAAAGTATTAAAAAAATAGTGTTCATGAATCATATCAACTTAAGTAATTAATCATATAATAATTATGAGAAAATTATTGCATTGTACTTATTATGTTAATCAGTTATAGTGAAAATATTTATAATATTTTCAAAATAAAATTAAATAATTAATAGGTATCAACTGTGGTATATAGATTATTTTTTATTGAATATTTGTTCTTGATTCGTTCAAAACTGTACAAGGGAACTTATTAATTTATCATAGTGACAGGATAAATTTCTATTGACAATACCCATGAAATTTCAATCTGATGCAATGCTAATAATTGATATTCTATTTTTCAGTATAATGTCTCTATTCTCTAGATTAAAATAATGTAATAACAAATCACTGTCAGATTAAAGGTTATTTAAAACTATTTGGTTAAATTTTGTATGAAAATTGGATGCGAGTTTGAACAGTGAAAAAAATGAATAAACAGCGGTTATATACTGAATGGTAATTGCAAGAATTTGTAAAAAAATGTTCCAAAAAATCGTCTGGTACATTCCCTATAGTTAGATGCAACAATACAACAAATACACAAAAATATTGGTGTAATATAAATATGAATATGAATATTAAAAGGATTTAAATCTTTAATACTAGGGGTATCCCGAAAAAAAATGCTAATGAGGTATAATTATACAAATTAAATCTTTCGTTCTTTTCAAAATATGTATTCTCTTCTAGTCTTAATTACTCAGAAAAGATCTTAAATGAAGTACCATTAACAGTCAGATTAATTTAATGGCATATTTCCTTAAACAGAAAATGCTTTTATTTAACTGAATGTTATTTTCGAAATTTTATATTGGCATGCTTTTAGTTAAAGAGATACATGTAAATAATAAGCATTTCTAGAAAATAATAGGAAGCCAGCAAATTAAAATGAAAATACAGTTTGCTAAAATAATTGTTTTATCTTATGAATATATAATATGAACATAAAATAACATTAGAAATTTAAGAGCAGAGGGAAACGCAATATTTCATTCAGTACATGGCAGGCCACAGTGCCCTGACAATATGGTCACAGCTTCAAAATTGGAAGATATTGGAGGAGGATATTTGCTAAAATAATTGTTTTATCTTATGAATATATGATATGAACATAAAATAACATTAGAAATTCAAGAGCAGAGGGAAACGCAATATTTCGTTCAGTACATGGCAGGCCACTGTGCCCTGACAATATGGTCACAGCTTCAAAATTGGATGATATTGGAGGGTAAAATTGGACTATAGAATCGTCCTGTAACTGGATTTGGATCACGCTAAATCAGTCGGGGTTGAATTCATTTCTCTAGTGTGGTGTGGAAGTTTGGAGAGGTAGTGTCAGCTCAAATTTAACCTCATCATCTGAACATGAATAAAAATGACAAGATCCGTCCAAAATTAGCCTTACTGTTGCTTTAAAAATTTAGATTAATATATTTGTAAAGCTAGTTTCATAAGCCATATAACATCTACGATACCGAAGTCGACTTTTGTATTATGGTCATCTTACTCGGCTACTAGCCCAGCGTCGCAGGTTCGTATCACGACCTTCAATCGGTACATTGGTAACGCAACCTTCTGCAACAGTCGTGGCGCCATCTTCCCGCAGCAAGAGCAAAGTCGTCAGACATATTTGTCGCAAGCAAGCAGCAACTCGCTATAACACTTGACGCTACTTTCGTCTCACCGCCGACTCACTGGTGGGGGAGAACTATAGCGCTAGCTTCATAAGCCAGATAACATCTACGATACTGATTCGACTTTTGTATTATGATTATGTTACTCGGCTACAAATCCTGGCGTCGCAGATTCTTATCGTGACCTTCATTCGGTATATATTTAAAGAAAACCCAGGTGATATTTGAAATTGTTAGCTATTTTTATTTGCGCTTGATGAATTTCCTTCCAAATTCTCTTGATGAAATTTGGTTTCATTTTATTAGTTACACCTATGTTTAGCTGTAAAGAGATAATACTTTATTTTTAATTTTTAAGATTATGAAAAGAATAAATTATAAACAAAATAAAAATCTATTAATTAATTTATCAATTGAAATACTTCTTAGTTTCATCTCTGTATTCATATATCTTTCCAGTTCCATAATAGGAGGTATGTGCTATGCTGACTTCATCAACTTTAATTTTATTTATTACTAATCATAGCAATAATTCAATAAACAATTTATTCATTGATAGGCACTTTCTAAACAAATTAATATTTATTTCTTTTTAATTTTGTTGCATGACATGAGTGATGAATTGCTCAGCATTCACCAAACTATACATACTAACATGACTACATACATGGTTAATGCATATATTATAATCATGGGTATTAAATTCAAATTAGCATTATTTAGCAATAATTGAGAATGTCATGAATTATCAAAATGAATGGATGGTATTTTTTTTCAGCAATTAGGACTTTACGAATTAATTCGCCAATTTACCATCCCATTGAATGCTATTGAGAACGTCAGATAAACAAACAAATGAATTACTAGTGAGTTCAAGTGTAATAAACTAATTTATTTCTACATAAGGGATAATGTCTGACAAACTTGTCACAATTAATTTATAATTGTCCACTACCAGAAGCATCTGGCTTCCGTCTTTAATATTCAAGCTTTTACGGAAGGGTGCTAATTGCATCGCATGTTTATTACGAATTCTTGAAAGCTGCGTGGCAAATGATAACCGATTTCCGGATTGTCCCTTACTAAACAAAATGAAAATGCATATATATTTTTAAAAAATTACATAATAATTACATAAGATTTATATACCACACAAGTAAAAAATTTTTCAAAACAATAAAATTAAAAATATTTTTATTTTTAAGAACATTAAAACAATAAATTATAAGCAAAATAAAAAAGTATTATTTAATGAAATCAAAAAAATAAATATATTAATCAAAATTCTTAATAATTATTTCTATTAAATATAAAAAAGCAAATATCTATAAATGTAAATAATTGCAAAAAGCATAATAAATAATATATCTACAAATAAAATCCATTTCTTGGATTATGTATATACATAAGTATATAAATGAGCTGAATTTATATTTATGTACTTGTTGAAAAATGTTTAAAAAATTATCATTTTTCAAAAATTTTAAATTTAATTGAGGATAAATACAAAATAAAGTCTTTCATTTTTATAATTTTGAGGTTTTTTAACTATTGAAAATAATTGGAACAATTTTTGTTAGCATTCAATGAAAGAAAGTATTAAGAATCTTGGATTTTATAAAAATCTAACAACGATTAGAAATGAGGGGAAAGAAAAACAATAAACCATATTTAAGAATATCAAAGCCATTCTATAGAAATATTAGTGTTTTGCTTATTTTTTCAGGAATATTTAGTTTTGTATCATCGGTTCATAGTTTGTTTTACTATGAATACGAAATACTAATTCTTATGAAATTTGAATTCACAATTAAAAAAAATTCTAACAGATAAAATATAATTCAAAATTAATAAAAAGAAAAAAAAATTGGGGAAAGGCTCAAACAAGCTTTTTTTTTAATCATTTGGAGAATTTATGGTTTTTAGCTTATCTTTATCTCATATTTTTATTAATTTATTCATCAAAGCTTCCTTTAGCAACCACTTGTTTTTTCAAGGAATTTAGTAATTGTTAATTTCAGTTATATCTTTTGCATATAAAGCCCTACTAATGAAATTTTGCATGCATTGTCAGACATTAATGAAGTATAACTTTAATTTTCATTTGATTTACTCATACATGGCTTTGCCGGCTTTCTGGTACAGAGGTAGTGCGTCTTTCTTGTGTTCTTTGAGTCCAAGGTTCGAGTCCTGGTTCGGGCATGGTTGTTCTTCTTTGTTCTATCTGTGAGATGTGTGAATGGGCCCCCATGTAAAAAGGGCCGTGCAAATGTGTGTATGTGTGTTTCCTCCTCATATGAGCTAGAAGTCAGATTTCCGCCCTCGGTTGCTGAGGGGTCTATACCTTCAGAAGGTACTGTACCCCTTTTTCCGTGGTAAAGAGCGGACGACATCATCATCATATGACTTTAATTGTATACGTGGCGTTTATAATCAAGACTAGTCCCATGGCATAAATTCTTTATTATAAACGTAAAAATATGATTCAACTATCTTAAAAACATTGAAACTTCAGTATTATATACAACTCGTAAACTAAACACTAAATCTTTCTTTAGATTTATCTATGGTATAAAATCCGATTGTAATATGATTGATGAAGCAATCAAAACAGTTTGATAAATGCAAGAGTTGTGAAAATGTTTGCTTAGTTTTAATTATTATTAAAATTGTATCATATAACATTTACTTTTTTGAAATATGTAATTTTTTGTGCGATCGATTTTTTGGAAGCTACATCGAGGAAATGCATGTATTCGGCCTATGCTTCACTTAAAATTTCAAAAAAAATGTGGTGAGGTGTTCATTTCTCTCCTCCAACTTACATATGTGTTTAATTTCCTAGCTATAGAGTGCCAATACACATACACATCTTTAACCCCTTAACCGGTTTGCCTAAATGTCATACGTGCATCTATTTACCGATTTTTGATAGTTATAAAAAAAAATCCTTCATAGCAATTATAACTCAATACTAAAATGGCTTCGAATACGTAGATAAGCCAAGTATTCCATGGATTTCCATTTGAAGCAAAATAAGAAAATATTCCCAAAATAGAAGGTGCCATCTTATTAGATTGTAAGGAAAATAAATCAGTTAAGGGGTTAATGTAAAATGATTTTAAATCAATGAAAACTAAAGATTCATAAATGATGGTTTTACATCGGTTTTTTCCAAACGAATTACATACTTTTGAAAACTTTTTGAAAAAAGTTTAAAATATCATTCATGCTCAATTGCTACATAATTACATTCACATAAATGTAATATTGTACTAGACAATATGTCAAGAACAATAAAGTCTTTTATTTAAAGGGATTGAATTCGATAACGTCAAGAGATTTGGATATTTTTAATTACATTCTAATAACTTACAAAATTATTAAAGAAGACATAACTCGTGAATGAAAAATGAAGAAAACCTTGCAGATATTGCTGTTTCGTTATTTCGTTTTGATATTCAACAATATAATATAAAAGAAATGAGCTTTTTCTCAGTAGAGATAATTGAAAGTGATTAATATGGTATAAAATTATATGTTAATGCATTATATGAGATATGACTGAAATTTTACTTTATTGAACCATATAATCAACACTTCTATGATAACTCCTATATTTAAGAATATTTCTAATAACATCCACTTTCAATCCAAGATGAAGTTTTCTGTTATTGGGAAGATACCCCTAAACCAGAAAAAAAATCGATACAATATATATTGATCAATGGACCTTAAGATCGTCTACAGAGCTTTCATATCCTAAATGAATAGGGTTCTCGAGGAGTAGGACACAACTTTTTCCCTACTGAGAACAAGCCCTTTATTCGAAGAATTCCCTCACAAAGTGATTCCCTCAGTCAGTACACTTCCCTTTGGACCATCCAGCTGAGATATACGAAAGTGAGTTCAACAGTGTCAATATCGAGGGTTTGCAATCACTACTCGATACTTAGCACCCGCTGATACTGATTGGATAAGGGATTTTGGATATATTACTTACGTCACTGAGAGTTAGGAGATCTTGTTAGGTAGGAGCAGAAATGGCTCTGTATTGGATAAAATTTGTCTTGAAAGGTGAAAAGCAAAAGGCACTTGGGAGATGGCATAAGATTTAAGGGGAGCATCATTTTTTTATTGAAAGGAAGAGATAGGATTAAGTCAATATAATTTGATATATCACAAAGGCTATATAAAAAGCCCCATAAAAACGGATTCTATAAAATGAAGTAAAATATTTTATTTTTAATTGAAAATATATTGTATATAAAAAGAGATTCGTTTTATTTTATGAATTTCGGAAGGTCTCTTGGTTAATAGCACTAAAATCTTTATTCCTTTTTATTAGAACTTTGATGCATTCTCTTTAAATGGCAATAGAAGCAAGAAATTAAATAGGAAATTCGTGACCTTTTTAAATTTAATTCTTATTTTTCATGGAATTTTTATGCTACATTTTGTGTGTTTGCTCTTCAATAAAACGAAGTCGCAAAGACTATAAGAGTGTGATAAAAACTTCACTATAGGTTATGTCCAATAAATTTTATAATTCTCTTAAAATAACTTTCTTCATGACATCTTATTCCTAACATAAATCCGTATTCAGTGCTTTATTTCGAGTATCGAGTATCTTCCATAAAAATGAGAAATAGTTTACGTTTGTTGAAATATCTATTAATTATTTCTCTTACTTATTGCTCAATTGAAAAAATGGCAAAATTAGTAGCTAAAATTGTTTGTAATCTTCTATTAAATTTTATTAGTTTCTTAAAATATAAGCTCATTTTATTATGACGTTGGTATTTCTCATTATAACTATAAATTTTGTGTTTTTATATATTTTAATTTTGAGCGTCGGTTATTCAAAAAAATTTTACCCCAAAAAAATTAAAAATATTTGTCATTTGATGGGAAGACATATTTGTTTTCCTATATTCACTTATAGTTAAATCAAATTAAATGTAAGTTCAATTTCTTTAATAAAAGTTTTAAAAAAATTAGATTAATGTACTGTAATCTTGCATTAAAATTTCGCCATCCAATCTAATAAATATTCAGTTGAATTAAATATATTTTAATATATATATTGAGTATTTTTAAATTATTTTACTTCCGAATTTCTTTCAGTCCTTAATTTCATAAAAAAATCAACGAGTTGAATTAAAAATATTATAATAGCATTAGGAGAATTTTTAAAAATATAGTTTTGTGAGATGCAAACCATTTCAAATTACCGCATTTATTTATATACATTGGTGTTGACAAACCACACATTTGAACAGATTTAGTTTCATAATCATCCGCACTTTTCTTGGTAACTTCTTCGAATCTGGCTTTCTGGCACAGAGTTAGCGCGTCTTCTTCGTATTCTTGGAGTCCCGGTTTGGGCATGGTTGTTCTGTTAAATATTTGTGCGATGTGTGACTGTGCTCCCCTGAAACAAGAGGCTGTGTAATCAAATGTGGTAAGTCGTACTCTTGGCCCTAGTTGGCGCTACTTCACAAACAAGAGACACTCTTTTCGGCTTAAATCTGCTGCTGTATCATCAGGAGGCTTGTCCATGTCAATTGCCAAAAGTAACAACAACAATAACTTGGAATCCAAATCTAAATTTACTGCATTGAACCCCTGTATTGAGCCTTAATTTGGTTTAAAAATAAGACAAATACTGAAGCGATTTATTACTTATTTGATATAAATATCCTTTTGAGATATTTTGCTAACAAAGGATGTCTTGCATATGCCTTTGCCAAATGATGATATTTGATTTCTTAAAGATAAAAACTATCTTCCTGCCATTCCCTTTTTTTCAATTGATTTTTAATAATTTCGAAAAACGCAAGATTATATTTGTAATATAGTAAATAATGAAGTACATTTCTTGACAAATTACATAAAAATGTGAATAATTTATACTATATGAAGAACATTTTGCTTAAAGCTGTGATATTTTAGATTTGTACTGAAGTTTTGAAACTCAAGAAACAATGCACATTAATTATTATTAATCTAACATTGATACGATTTATTTAACTTGTTTCTTATTTAATTGTAATTTATTTTTAAAGAAAAAATAAACATGATATTTTTTTTAAATTTACAGGGTATAATTTAAATCATAGATGAATTAAAATACAGTATCAACTACAAAGATTTAGCACTCTTTAAAGCATATTATCCCAAAGCAATGGCTTGTAGCATTTGTAGCATGGGGGTGTTATTAAATTATATCCAGTGGTCCAACAGTGACCAGATGTTTATGGCATAAGGTAGTTTAGTGACCAACCAAGCAGTAATACGAGTTGCATTCTAACTCAATAACTATCTCAATGAAAAGGTAAAAATAATTAAAAAATTATTTAAATTATATAAAATGGATTTCTGTCGATTACCGGTATGCCTTTTTGAGGTTAAAGTGGAAATTATTTCTGGTATTTAATTTCTTTTTTTTTTGTTTTCAATTTTAAAGAAAATCAGCTTAGATTTCACAATCCTAGCAATATGATCCTTTGTAACCTTTATGTAGTCCGAAAAATAATAAGACGAAAAATTATTCACTTAATACAAAGATTTGTTTATTGCTATGAAAAATGAATATACATAATTCTTTTAAGTCTAATTTCTTTGAAAAATTAATCTGCATCTCTTAACCATTATGCAGGCATTTTTAACAATTGAATTTGAAAAATAAATAAAATGTCAAAATGATGCAAATGTCAAATGAGTCACACTCGACATCGGACCACAAAGGATTAACAAAGTCAAAAGAATAGACATGTGGGTGTGTTTATTTTATAATTTTCTTTCTTACGTTCGCACTTTTAAGCAGGTTCAATGCTAATTAAAATATTCGATATTGGCAGGGATGTAAAGAATACGCTAAGCATTTATTAATATATTTATTTTTAGTCTAGTTATTAATAGCCTCAATTGTTTTATATATTGTGTTGGAAATGAGTGTGCAGACTCTTTGGCCAAGGAGGCTAGAGATCTCGCTCATGAGTGCACCAACATCACACTCGCTGACGCTAACGCAATGGCGAGACACAGAATCATGACTCATACGTTTAAAAAACCCCTGATTACTGAATATGATAGCCCCAGAGATATTACATCTACAATAGCAAGGCTTAGAACCGACCACTATAGAGGCATGAAAATCCATCCAGACATAACAAGATCATATGTCCTTTGTAAACATTGCCCTGATGTCCAGCTCACTCCTGGTCACATCCTGGAATGCCCAGCGGTGACCACGAGTATTTTGAAGTTGGGAATGGTTCCGATGAGGAGCGCTTTACGGGAGATTATGTACAGTCCTGCTGCACCGCTGCTCGCAGCGGCTGTGATCAGGACTTTCGGTATAATTTGATGTCACTGCAGATCCATGAACACGAGAACAACAACATATATTGTGTTGTCAATATATTTAAATCTAAATAATCAGAAAAACTATAGATGCTCATCGACCTATCTTAACCCTTTATGGTTAACAATTTTTTAACTAAGAAAAAAATTTCTGTCTTTTTTTGACGTCGAAGTTCAAAGTTTCCCCGCTTGGTGGCAACACTTACTGCTGCCGGTAGATACGAATGTGCTGAAAACGTCACAATGGGTTACAGTGGAATACCTTAATTAGCTACAAAGGCAAAATGACTCTGTAGTATGTACCGAATTCGGCCCAACCTGACGTTAAAGGGTTAAAATAGCATAATCAAATTATTTGCATATATTAATAATATATTATGACCATACTTTTTAAAATTTTTAAATCATTTTTGAAAGCATAGCTTCCGGGTCCGAAATTGCCTACTGGAATAAATGGAGGCTTAGCCGTTATCCGCTAATTTCTGAAACCAATCGTTAATAGAATTGATTCGTACATATGATTATATAAATTGTTAATTAAGAAAATTACGATCAAACATGTACAGCCAGCGTTGTAATCAGTTACTCTAATAAGAACATGTCGCAGCTTGATCAAAGATGGACTTGGCGCCTTAAAAAAATAAAACTCAACTCTAATAAGATATTTTTTAAAATATAATTACATTATATATCTACGGTTAGTAAATTTCTAAAATATGTACTTTAATAAACAAAAAGTAATATATCGTTT
>JAOUZG010004540.1:132689-214506 GCA_026289955.1 Argiope argentata | reverse complement strand
ATATATATATATATATATATATATATATATATATATAATATATGAGAGAGAAAGAGACATTTGGCGACCTAAGCTACTCTCTGATTGGCCCAGATGGCTCTTTTCCTGTATCTCCTTCCTGATTGGCACTCACCTCATTCTCTTCCAGTTTGTTTCATTTGCTCTTTAGCACTGCTTAGGTACGCATCTCTCTCTTAAGGGTATGTTTTAGACTTCTCATTTTCTTGTTCTTTTGCTAATATTGGTCTGTTTTTTTATTATATTTAGTTTTTTGTTATTTTTTTCTTCTTTATAGAATTTTAATTTAATTTGGTCTATTATTGTCCTTGCTCCTAACTGTCATTTGTTTTTATATCCTGCAAATTGATGCCTCTCTTTTATTTTCAAATTTAGAATTTTTCAGGTCACAGAAGATTTATTTTTTGAGACAATAGTCTAACTCTTTACAGAAAAAAAAATGTCACTTTTTATTGGAATCCTTGACTGATGGTGAACCTTGAGAAAGTTATCAGGCCGGATTTCTCCTTTTTCACTTTCATATATTTTTTATCTCACGTTTATTCTGTAATATATTATTTCATAAGAACTGTGCTGTAATGTTTCAAATACTGCAATTGCCACCAATTTTCTGTTTCCTTTACATCATAATATTTGCACTTTTAATTCAAACTTTTAATTTTGTTCTAAGAATAAAAGAACAAAATAGGGACTTACATTCATTCCAAATTAATGCATTCCATAAACACTTAAAAGAACATTTTCCTTTCTCCAAGGCATAAATCTAGAATTCCACCATCGTTTTCTCATTGTTTACGGCCTTAGTTTATTCAGAATAATCTATATTTACCCATAGGGTGAATGCAAAATCTTACCATTTACAGTTGAATATTCCCATTTTAAAATTAATAATGCGTCTGGCTTGTGGAAATGACACTTGAAAATTTCTAATGGGTGTTAAGCTTTTGTTAGCATTTTTCGTTTATTAATCGTTCATTCCCTAAAGGAAAATACTAATTACCCGATGGCATTGGGAAAATGAATGCGGAAAGGCAAGCTCGGAAACGAGTTTTCTGAAGTGTAAGTTGCTGTTCTCATAAAGAAAGAGAATTCAGAGAAATTTAGATATAAATATCAAATCGCATGGTACTTGGAGCTGAAATAACGTTAATTTTCATTCCAATTCATGAGTAAGAATCTGCAGCAAAATATGTAAAATTATTTATGATAGTTATCAGAAATAAAAATGCTGATTGCCGGTTGTTTGACTTCATTTATATGAAAATGAATCTATGGGGGTTTTAATGAGTTTCGTGACAAGTAGAGAGTGTGTTATATATTAGCTAATTTCTAAGTTGTTAGAAATAGGAAGATACTTCAAAATGACGAAATGATCAAATGTATTTTATCTTAATTATATCAATAACTACTGTGCGAGAAATGTCAATCTACATTTTTTTAGTCTCTTGTCCCACTTAATTAAATTTTTTAAAAGGAATTTCAAAATTTTATCTAAGAGCCCTAAATACATAATTACTTCTTGATTAATAATTTTACATTTATCAAATTAAATTTAAAAGAGTTATAATTTTTTACTTTTTTGCAATATCTGCTTGGTTACTTATTGAATCATTCAGATTCTAATTTTATACTATAAATATATCATCAAACATGTATCAGAAAATGAGCTTCAAAGAAAGCTATAATTAAATTATCGATAAATGTAATTAGAAAAGAAATAGATATGTATGAATATAAATATAATTATTCAACGAATGCCAACATTTTACTAACGTTTTGAAGAAGCTTTATCATTGATCCTTCTTACATACAATATCTGAGAAAGTTCCAATTTATTTATTTAATTTCTTATTACTTTTTCAATATAGCCTGTTGATTCATATAAAAAGATTTTAATGTTACTTTTTATTGAAAGTTATCAGTTATGTATTTCATTATGAAAGCTATTAAGTTTATAACTGTAATGGAATATTAATTGAAGTTTACCAGTGACAACACTGCAGTAAAAATGCGACACAACAAAACCAAAAAATGTCACGCATACCACACTTTTGCTATATACCTACTTTATTTCTCAGCAAAAATACTTGTTCTTCCTATGCTTTGCGCATGCGGAGTGGATCGAAGAACAGATCCTTGTATTAGTTTCGGATCTAAAGTAAGTATTGTCAGGATGTTTGCAAAAAGAATTAACAATAAAGTTGGATAAAACTGTAATATACCAGAAGTCGTACAGCACGACAATGCCATCTGGGGCTTCAACAGGCTTGCAGTAAATCTGCTTTGCCTTACAGAAATGTGGCGAGATGTATAAAAGTCATCAATGAAGGACGTCCGAGTGTGACAGGCATGCTTCGGCCGGTTCATCAGCAAAGCAGAAGTGCAGGTTGTTGTAAAACTAATGCAGAGTGATCGATATCAAACCATTCGTGAGATGTTCTGACGAAACAAGATTTTCATATAAGACTGTGATATACATTCTGAAGGGATGCATGGGTATTAGAAAATTGTTTCACGATGGCTTCCACATAATTTGACGGACATACAGAAATAGCTAAGATAGAATACTGCTCTAGCCCACCTGGGGAGTTATGGATGCGAAGGAGAGGCGTTTTATGCCGTATCATTAAGCTTGAGACTTGGGCCAGATCGTACCAGCTAAAGCTGAAAAGCCAATCAAATGAATAGTGTCTTTAGAAGTCACCACAGATTTCAAAGTTTCTTCAAAATCGCAGCAATGTTAGAGTTATGCTAATTCTCGTATACGACAGCGATGGTGTCATCTTAACGCATATAATTAATCTACAGCATACCATAAAAGCTTGGTATTACTAATCATCTTTTTTGAGCACTATCTCAGACAACTTTGAGAAAAAAAGGCGACACATTTTGCAGAATGTCCCTATCACACTATCAATTTGCCTTACAATGCTCGACAGCATGTAGCACAAGTTGTTTCTGATTTGCTAGATCGATGAGTCTGGAAAGTATTTTACCATACATCATACTCTCCATATCTAAGCCCTTGTGACTTTGAATTAATTCCTAAGATAAAGGAACCATTTCTAGGCATTCGATTCAAAACCGTTCCAGGGATTCATGTGGCAACTGACCAGCTCATTCGTACTATCATCATCAGAACAGGCGCTTCAACGAGTATTTTGTGACTTCCACATCGTTGGAAACGGATTGTACACAATGCTGTCAATTTATATTGAAGAACTATTAAACGTGGTGACATGAAACATTTTTGTATTCAATGTAAATAAATAGTTGTCACTATAAAAGTTCCAACCCTCATATAAAACGAAGGTGTGTGGTATTAAGTAGCCATAAATTAAATTTAGAAAATATGTATGGAAAAATATATGAGAAATTTAAATAGTTTTTGATTTATTGTTTTTTGCATTTTCAAATAATTATTTTTTGCCCAATTGACAAGTAAAGTGAACTAGACAATTCTTTTTAAAAAATCTTTCCTTAAACTAGTGACAGTAATTTTTTTTTACTGTCGCCATATTTAGTTTTACTCCTACATATAAACTTTTCTAAACTATTACTGATAGAATATAAAGGAATATTGTTTCTAATAAATTCTTTTAATTAGGCATCATATTGTTTAAAGGGAATTCCTTCCTACAAAAGTGTCACCTCAACAAGAATGATCATCATATCTAAAAAGCATTGAATGTAAAATTTAAATATCCATTTAGAATGAAATATAAAACGTCTTATTTTATATTTAGTATATTATAAAGATTCCTGTTGAAGTCAATATCAATTCAAGATGATTATAAAATATTTAGAGTACATAGGCAGAATAATAATAATTTGTCACTTGTGTATATTGTGTATTATATAAATATTTAAAAGAGAATAAAGGGTAGAAATCAATTTCTTTTCGCCCTAAAAGTCATTCCAGGAAGAGAAACACAGATAAAATCAAAACAATTGCCAGTCTAAGAAACAATAAAAATAAACACTGCCATAACCTGATTTGAAGTACTGGCATATCTACATGAATGCTATTTTCATGTTCAAGAACTAATCAGTACTGCAAAAAAATTTTGCTCTTCATCAAAGATCGTCGTTTAACCAAAAGTTGAAATGATGCATTTCAGCATGGAACTTTCATATACCGATAAGATTATTTCTTAAACAACTCAGATTGATATCGTATCACCCTTTCTGGGTTTATAAGTATGTGTTTAATGGAAATGCAAATTTTCTTAAGTTGATTACAGTGAAAAGATTATGGACTTTTTTAGATTACGAGATAATTATATAACTTTCAAAACTTTGAATGTGACTATCAACTAAAAGTGAAATTTTGAAATAATAATTATATCCTTTACGATTATTTATTTATTTACAATTACATAAATTAAATGTTTGGAATATATTCTTTTGAATATCTACATAATTCAGAAAATTGTTAGTCCAGTAAATAAATTGAATGAATAATAAGCTACAGAGTGTTTACTTATGATTGACATAACGATGCATAAATAAAATATTTAATATTGTTGGTAAGTTAATTCCAAATTTTCGAGAATTAAAATATTTTTGTGTACATTGAAAATTTAGTAAGTTATTTCTGGAGGCCAACATCTCGCCCCAAGTTCTACCATTATACCTTGAGACACTCACTCACGCACGCACAAAGTCTGATAGCCTTAAAATGACTTGGAGTGCAAATCGTCAAAATACAAATATCATTAATTCATTAACATTCATATTTATTTGTTGTAGATTTTGCTAATATACGACATTTTCTGCCAAGTTCTATCCACATGTAGTTAAATAAGCACATTTCTACATTTAAAGCAATCTTCACTAAATTCATTTAAAATTTACTTTTTTTTGTTTAAAATTTGGTATTTATTCTGTTGTACTTCTGAAATTCTCTATACACTTTGAATTATTTACGTAGATGGGGGTTTTTTTTCTTTCGTAATTCCCAAAGTGCTTCTAGATCTTTTGAATTGCGAAGCTGAAACAATAGTCAAGTCACGATTTTCTCAAGAAAATTGACTATCCGTCTTGAAAAAATGGCAAAACATATTACTTCAAGACGTCAGACGGAAAATAGTATATTGTCAATTTTTTCAGAAAGTTGTCTTCCTTGAATTCAAAAACAATATACATGCTTATATGTATGTGCAGAGCATTTATTTTTCTTTTAGACCATTTTTATGTAACAAAAGAATTTTTTATGAAAAAGAATTTTATATGGAAAAAATATGAACGATATTTTAATATTTTGTGACAAGTTATTCTGCGGATAAAATAATACTAGTTAATACTTTAGAACAATTAATATTTTTATTCAATATAATTTTATTTATCAGATTTGTGATTTTAGTATGTGCTTTTCTTCAATTATCTAATGTATTAAAATTATATTATGTACTTCATTTTACCTGTGAAAATATAATAAAAATATATTTTAATGTAAATAACAATTCATCTCTCAATATTTAGTTTTATTGGTAGAGAACCCAAAATTACGCAAAAATAATTCAGGAAATTGATAAAAAGACACAATAATAGTCAAAATAATTATAAAATATATTGAATAAAAAATAAGACTAAAGCCTTTTTGATTTTTAACTAATAAGACTAAATGAGACTTATAAACTTTTTGTCTAAATAAGACTATTCAACTTTTTTGATTTATCAGGTTATTAGAATATAGATTTTAAAATATATCCAACTTCTATACTAATAAGCGCTGAGAAAATTCGGGGGTTGAATAGCTCATTTCATTTGAGGCTATCAGTGGAATGGTCTGAAATCAAGCGTTTTTATAAAAAAATTATAATTAAATTTTCTATTCTCAATTTTAATCGCAATAAATATGGTCATCCTAATTATTTAAAATGTCCGAACTTCAAGAATAATTCATAGGACCGAAGATCTTTATAAAAAAATAAAATTTCTTATTCATCTGAATATTTATTACTTCTAAAAGCATAAAATAGTATTTTTTAGTCCACTTGGACTATTTTCCTTATTATATATTTTTACCATAATACTAACAATGTAGAATTTAGGCATTTCTATCCTATTAGAATATATATAATATATAATATTATCATGTTTACCATAAATACTAAAGAATTATTGAATTAATAAAATAAATATATTAAAATTGCACTTAAACATTTCTTTCTAAAAAAATATCGTGGTTTATTATTTTTTAATTTTTTTAACGACACTTGCTGAAAATGACTCTTTTCCGAATTTAGTTAATTAAAACATTTAATTTAATTTTTAAATTTTGGGAAGTGCCATTTGAGGAAAATTGAAATGCAGATTGTTCATCGGTAATATTTATTAACACAAATAAATCATAAAAAAATTGCAAAATAATGTGAAAATAATACTCTTTTTTATGAATATCTCATATTTTTATAGTAATTCGAAAAAAAAAATATTACTTTTGCGAATCTAAAATTTTAAATCCATATAATATTTTTATATTCCAAATAAACATCATTATCATCTGAATATCCCTGAATATTATGTATCTCTATAAAAGATTAATTAGAACTTCGAATATCCAATTACTTACAAGGAATGCCCCACCATTTTAAACTCTTCTATTTCTACTTAGATTGATAGAATCAAATTCTTACATACACTTCGTCTCAGCTAGTCTTTCAAAATACCAATAAAATACCCAAATCCCTTTCCCGCATTCCTAAAGTTAGTTGATCGAATTGGAGTCACTTTCCCTTTCTTCTTAATCCGGTTACTCCATTCTCAATATCTTTTCAATTAGTTCGTGGCCATCAAGAAAGATTGTTAAATAAGCAGAATTTTCTGCATCTACCAGAGTCGACCATAGTTTTAAAATAGCTCTAACAGCAAAAAAATGGATGCCTCAAAACCTATTAATCGCCAATTTTCTGCGATTTAATTTGTGGCTTCAAAGAAAATCAAAACAAAACATGTTATCACAAGATGATAAAAACATTTCGACAACAAAAAATGTACCAACTTTGACATTTACTTAAACTTTTTAATTGCAAATTAAATTTATATTTTTAAATTATTTCTTGGCAATAAGTCGCCAAATTCGTCAACCTTCTGCATTATTTTCTAATAATCCCAAAAACAAAACATTGATGCTTCAAAAGACCTCAAGCCAAAACAATGTCATGTTCTCACATAATAAAATAAAATTACCTATCCTGATTATGCAATTTCGCCTAAGATGTGAAAAATAGGTTCATAAAAGTAATACACTTCAGAAAACTTTGTAATTCGGTTATATTACTTTTAATAATGCCCTTTTTTTAATTCACTGCTTTATTAAATCTAATTATTCTATAGTTTGTATTAAAATCCATACATTCAAAAGAGCTCATTACTTGAATGAGTGTATCCCCGTTAAACACAGCTAATTTTTGAAGAAAGAAAAATAAGGGAAGAAATATATATTTAATTTTAAGAATTCATCGAAGAGATAAACAGTTTTAGGATTTTAAAGTTATGTTTTTTGTATTTAAAAAAACATAATTTGGCTTTTTGTATTATAAAAACATAATATTCTTTAAATCAGGAATTTAAAATGCTGCTTAACTAAAATGGATATCTTCCACCACCTTATCATCAAACGATGTCAGATGAAAAATCAAAAATCGATTTGAGTTAAAATTTCAATAAATAGTAAAATATATTACCTTTGATTTATAGTTCGCCAATTATTTCTATTTACTCCGTATATTGATTTATAGGATCTTACTTTTAATTTACTGAAGGTTTCCATTTTTAAATATCTCCATTTAAGAAACTCAATTAAAAAAATCAATAATTAGACTGAACACAATTTTAGATGATCTTTTGTGGGGGAAGTTTTATAGTTTAAAATTATTTTACTTAAAAAAAATCAGTAGCATAGAGTGGAATTTCGATATTATTGTTTATAATTGTTACACAATTTTTCTATTAAATTTTTCAATCTCAAAAACTGTCAGCCATATGATTTTATTTATTTCCCAATTATTTAAAAATGTCAATCTTGAAATTTAATTTAACGCTTTCTATTTTACCATTTACTTAAAATCTTCTGAAAATTTTCAAGAACTAAAATGATGTTTGATTCTTTATTATGAATGAAAAAAAAACCCTTTCACTTAATACTCACTTTATCGAAATTATCAATGTTTGTGATTTTCTTTAGAAAATTTTATTAATGTCTGACCATCAGACTTTAAACAAATACCTGATCTTTTAATTAAATTTAATTTCCAGTCTCTTATGGTGAATCATTTAGTTGATGAAAAAACAACTCATATATTTTGACAATATTAATAAGTTTTTTTTAATTTATCTATTTGCAATTTAATCTAGTTGTGATAAAGGATCTTACCATCTATTATAATTATTTAATATCAAATATTCTAGCAAATCATTCTATTTATTAAAAAATTATCTTCTTTTGTCTATAGTTTAGTAAGGTATATTTTTTACTTATATATTCAATTAAATACGAGAAAAAATGTGCAAATTATCTCTTCCATTATCATTACCAAAGCAACATAAATTGCTCGTTTACTGAAAATATTTTCAAATCGGTTCTAAAATTTCAAGGGTGATATTGGAATAGCCAATATATTCCAATGCCAATCATTACTTCTCTGCTTATAGGATATTATAGTTTCTTCCTAACTTGCCACCAATGGTTATCTAACATTTTCTCAGACGAATTATTTCCATTCCACCTACCTCTTTCATTTCCCCGCAGTGTCAGCGATGCTAAATTTAACTGTTTCCTGATAATTCACTCAGTTAACCTCCAACGGGACTAAAGAAGATATGTAAAGACGGAAAAGGGACTATTTATTTACAAGCTGAAATAACTTTTTCCAAGTTAGACACAAGAGATGATCATGTTATATTGATTATCATATTATTCGCTCAAGAATTAAAAATTCTAAGACTGTCTTTACTAATCTAACCCTTTATTAAAATTTTAGTTTTCCTATTACTGATTAAAATTTTTTTAAAAAAATACAGGCCAGTGAATTTTAGAAAGTTATTTTACTGTTTCTTTGTTGGAACTTTGTATAATTTCAAATCCAGCATTTTCTTCAGACAATTGTAATTAACTGCTTAGCTTTCGATATTCTTAAAAGAATGGGATAATTATTAAGAAACTTTACAAATCAGTTATTTTTTTATCTTAATTTGATTTCTTGTTTTTACCTAAAGTAATAATTTCACGTATTAAAAAAAATCAAATTGTTTCAGTTATTTCTGATTTGTGTTTATTATTTCTGATTTTATATTTTAACATTTCATAATTATTGAACAAAGAAACAAATTGAGCTCTAAGTATTTTTCAATGGAATGGTGAAAATATTTAAATTCAGCACTTTTTCCTTACATAGGTATGAATATTTAAACTACATCTATTTTCTGAAAAAAGAATTTTCCACACTTTATAATATTGTGAGTTATTATTTCAATCGTTCTGAAATATTTTCTATTTTAAAAGTAAACACTATATTTTTCTATAGAAAATAAAACGTATTAGCTATTCAAAATATTTCTTTATTACGATCAATCTTTTCTCAAAAAAATATAGTCACATATGGCGTTAAAGCATTTTACTTCAGTAAGAGAATATAATTTTCTTAATATACTTTCTTACTTTACTGGTATATATAATATACATATCTTTTCAATATGTTTTATACATCTAAGAGCAATAACAAACTCTATTTACTAATTAAGCATTGTTATTCTTTTTAAGTCATACCAGACTCTCCGACTCTCCCAAAGATATACGGACTTAAATCACTAGGGGTAATGAACCAGACCGCCGGAATAGCAACACTGGTGGAAACTGTGCTTGTGTCTTAATGGCCATCACTGGCCATGGTACAACCCTTCCCTTAGGAAGTAGGTCCCATTATCGATAGGAGTTGCGTACCACAGCTATTAGTGTATCCTCCAAGGTGGCGAAATTCAACCACATGTTGGAAGCATCTTATCCTCGTTTCGATGCGTTCCCTCGGTTTTAATTATTCTTGTTAAGAAAACTATGCTCAAATGAATACCAGAGGGACATTAAAAATATTCATGAAAAATGTCGTATAATTTTCAAATTTTGGATAATAAATATCTCGGTAAAAGGGTATTTTTTAAATTCAGAACTAGGCACTCCTTTAAATAAAGTATCGAAACAAATTCCTTACTTAGCGAATTTCTATTTGGTATCAATGAAATACAGAAATTGCTTAATACTGTCATTATCAAGATTCGCCATTTACACCCCGATACTTAGCTAGAATTGACGCTGATTGGATCAGGAAGCTAGTTAATATTTCCATCCCAACTGAAAATCATGAAATCTTGTTATGTTAGAACTGAGAAGACTCTAAATTGGATAAAAACTTCCAAGACGAGTAAAAGCATCGCGGAGTAGCGATTTCAATCTGCCCACCTCACTTTTTATCATCAGGAAGAAATTGGATTGGATTAAGGTAATCTCATGCGTCATGCTATGTAATAAAAATGAAATGAAAATAGCAATCGATAAATAAAAAATATGATTTTGTTAATATTAATGGTTAACTCGAGCAAAATATATATCCTTCTCTTTTTGTAGAAATTTATAAAAATTTATAAAGCAACATCTTTTTATATTATTTCGATTTGAAAAAAAAATATATGAATGGTGAACAATTCATATGGTTAATGGTATTTAAAATACATTTTTTAGGTTGTAAATTTTTGCCGATTTTATTTCAATTAAGGGTATAAAAAATATTCCTTTTAGTGAATTGAGAAAGAACGTACTATGTTCTTTATTGATACTTATAATATAAAATAAAACTCCTTGTTTCCTTTTAAATTACTTTAATTATGATGAAAGATCATATGATTCTCGCTTATTCTTGATTTCTTATTAATAATATTAGAAATTTTCTTAGTAATATCTGAGTTTATTCGCATATTTACAAATGGAAAGGATAAGATGCTTTCTGATTATTAATTTGTAGGTTTTCTTATATGACTTTATTTAATTTCTTTTTTTCTAACTTTTTATGCAAGTAATTAAATAAGATCTGTTATATTTAGAGTTATGAATGCCGGCATAGCGTGGTTGGTGTAGAGCGTTTAGGTTGCGAGTTCGAACATCACCGGCCAAAAGATTCCCCGAGTGTGTATTGATTGGTGCTCGTTAAATTTGTCATGGTCACAAAGTCCTCCAAGTCGACAGTAATAATCGTAATTTAGGTCTGAAACAGAGAAAATCATTCTCTGTTTCAGATCTAAATTACGATCTGTGGATGGATGGATGAATGAATGAAAATGCATGAATGAAGTCAACTCCGTAAAAAGGGTTGTGACGTACGCGTAGCTAAGTCGTACTCTTTGCCCTAGTTGGTCCTTCTTCAGATAAGAGACTAATTTCGGTTTAAAATTCAGATGCATCAACGACCTTGTCCATAGCAAATGCCATAAGATATAACACTAAAAGTGTCATGAATTATTTTGAACCTAACGATAAAATAATCTCTTTCTGAAAAGCATTTCAATAAATTTTATTTCAATACTAAAGAAATCCTAATTTCTATATTTTACAACATAATTATACATTGATTTCTTATGGATTCTTTTATATAGAATTTATATTTATTGATTTTAGCTTATATTTTTTTTAATCATTTCGATACTAAAAAGATCATATTACTCGCATTTTTTCATCTACGATTATATATCATTTATTTAAACAAAAAATATGAATGTTAGAAATGCCTAACTGCTGCCATTCTTTATTACTTAAAGTTAATAAAAAATTCTTCAAGCGAAATTTAATCTCATATCCTGATATCCAGGTGATTTAGCAATCAATACTTCCATGAAAGTCAGGGCACTTCGGGCGGGCGGTCTTTGTTCCGCTCTCGTCGCCCATGGAAACCTAAAATCTGGACGGCGAATTTCATCTCCTGCTCCCTCCCTCTTCTCTTCCTGGCAGCTTCCTTTATGCGGGCCCTTACTTCTTCCGGAATGTCCATCCCGTTGACCACTAACGACATTATAGAAAAGCTAACTCAGGAAAAACATTTGGCTATTTATTCAATAGATGTGTTCCTTTGGAGGTCACTCAAATGAATGATAGCTTCTTAGTAATGTTTTTAACACTTGAAAGGATATTAATTAACCCGATATCATATGGAATTAATTATTTTCAGCAAATATTATCATGGAATTATTTAAAAAGTAAAATTTATGCGAGTGAATAAATTTAGATGACAGCAAATGAAAAGTATATTCTTGAAATCAATTCTTCAAAGCCTGAAATGAAATCTTTTTCCCTTCAATATTTACAGATTACATATAAACAACAATAAGATTATTTAAATCATCAGCTTTTTTTTAAATAAAACTATAGATATTAGTAAAAGTCGTTTAAATGAATAAATTATTATTTTCTTTTAAACTAAATTACATTAATGATTTCTGTTGAAATAGATATTGTTTATATATATTTTTCATTAGGATTTGAAATATAGTGTTGTTGCTGTTGTTGTTTCTTATGGCACTTTACAAGCCCGATGGCAGGTATGTCAGCCGAGTGAGCGTCTCATGTTTTTTCAGTACCGCCAACTAGGGCCAAGAATACGACTTGGCTACCTGAAATATAGTAAAGGTATCTTAATTCATAATAAACATATTTCACAGTAACCATATATTTAAACACACAATTTAAGGGTTCAAATATTAAGATTTTTGTAGTTTTTTTTTCCATATGGATGTCTTTTTTAAAATTAGATTTATGAATTGGCCTCATGAACCCAGTTAATGGCTTAACTATGTATAAAGCGCTTTATGTAATTGGTATATAGGGTGAGCGAAAAGTCCTTAATACATTTCAGAAAATAATATATAAAAAAATCGCCATAAAAGAGTTCAACTTGCGGTCACTTCTTTAATAGAATGTTAAGTTGCTGTTTTTTAATCAACAGAAAATTTCGAACAGCAGCCAAAAGTGGGCACCACAGGACCAAAAATACATTGAATGACATTTTATATGAAAAACTTTTAAGTAGTTACATTTAAAGAACTAGTTTCTTGTTACCAAATTTCTATATGGGCGCCTTTCATAGCTTTTGTCACATATAGGTGATACTCGATCTGTTTCCACATGTTTGTAAACATAGATTATGGAATATTATCAATTACTTTGATTATCAGTGTCTTGAGCTGAGCAATTTACGATCATTTTCAAAGCGAATAATTTGTCCCTGGCATATTCCCGCAAAAAAATCAAGTGGAATTAAATCTGGGGAATTAGGTGGCCATATCATCGAATGCATCACTGAGGGAATTGTGTATTGAGGTAGCAGTGTACAATTTTTCCCAATGTTGTGGAGCTTCATCTTGTTACCAAAAGATGTTAGGTATGTGTGATATTTGTGGAATGGCAAACAAATGCAACATATCCAAATAAACTTCTTTAGCTACAGTCAATTCATCAAAGAGGAACGGACCACTGACATGGTTTGCCATTAAGCCACATCAAACATTAACATTTGAACTATAACGTACCGTTTCAATTATGAAGTGTGGATTTTCAGTTCCCCATATTCTGGTGTTGTACTTATTGGCGTGGCCAGAAATTGAAAAGTTGCTTCGTCCTTAAATATAATCCGCTGTAAAAAACCATTATCAGTAACAATACGATGTAGCATAACAACGAAATTGGAACGAATTTGTAAATCACTTGGTTTTAATTGCTGCACCGCAAATTGAACTAACTCTTTTATGGAAATTTCTGTTTTATATATTTTCTGAAATGTGTCAAGAACTTTTCACCCACCTTATAGTTTAACCCTTTATTTACTTTCGGTACTTAAAAATATCATTTAAATCCGGATTACATCTTCGCAATATGACTATTTTTGCCGATAATATTCTAAAGAACACGGATAATGGAACCCAAATGGCAAGAAGTTATTATAAGTCAAAAGAAGGAATTAAAAATATTTAATTAAAAATTAAATTAAGATTTCTAATAGTTAATATTTTTCTCTTGGGTTTTTAGGGATTATTCTGCAAGAAAAATTTAATTACTGGTACAAAAATGATGTTAAAAAAATGATAGCAAAATAATTCGTAAATAAAGGCTAAAGTATTATATCAATAGAATTAATTAATACTGTATTCAAGGTATTGAACAACTATTTTTTTTTTCTGATTGAGTATTTCTTAATGATTGAAAATTTTAAAACTTTGTATTTTTAATACTTCAATAGAGAATTCTATCTCACTATCTCTTTTAGGTTAAATTCATTGTTTATAAAACTTCATCTAAATTGATATTAATTAGTAAATATAATTAATTTTTCCACAATAATTGATCTAAACTCGGTTGAATAGCTTTTGACTTTAAAAAAAACAAAAAACAATATATTCATGTAACATCTACGGTTATGAATTATTTTTTTGAATCTGATGAATATAAAACCAGTCAATATGAAACTTTTTTTTCATATTTAAATAAATTATGCATTCAGAAATAATGTTTAAATAAACAAATGAAAAAACACACTAAATAATCGACTCTAATAATTTTTTAATCCCCAAAAAATAACATATTTGCCATAATTAAAATCATAATAAATACTACGACTTGAGACTTGTTTTCAAAGAAATATTTATACAATTAAAGGAATCAACGTAGCAAAAAAATCCTAGTTGTTAAATGGATTAAATTTTTTTAAAACCACTCCCTATTTGTTCATTTTCGCAGAAAATGAGAAATTATAAATAAATATCTACTTCTTATTTATTTCTAGAATTAAATCAAGCTTGAAGTCGCATCTAATTTTAAACTAATAATGTTAATTGAAAAATTCTTTTCCGGTTCTTTTAATCTTTTCTTACCAAAAAAATATTTCTTTTATTTAATATGATTTAGAAATATGCAAACATATTTTTATTTACCCGAATTATTCCGCTTGCATTCTTATTTCCTCCTCTTCTCACAATTAATAATATTTCTATTTTTTCAAATTAACGCCTGGATATTCTTATTGGATATTTATGCATTCATTATCAGCTTGCAGCGTTAAATCATGTGCCCGTTAACGGAAATTGCTAATTATTTGTTGGGACAGGGAAAATTGATACTGGTAAAGGATAGCTGAATTTGGAGGGGAATTTCTAAACAACGAGGTGTTTACTTAAAACAACACAGAATAAAGTTAGGAATTAAATAATTTATATATGGCATAAAAATATTTAATAATTCCCGTTTAGGAAATAACATTTCAGCAATCTTTTTCTGATTTTTTTTAATTATTATTGGTGTACATTTTCAGAATCGATTGAAATGGACTGTTATTTTAATTGCACTATTTATTATTTTATTTTAGTAAGTTTTTTGTAAATTTTTCCATTTATTTTATTCTGTATGTGTATAAGAACTATAAATACTATTTTCTATTATATTTAGATTATGGTTGTATAATTATAATTTTATCTCATAAGCAGTTTATTGTAATATATTTAAGGCGACCAGGGACCTTAAAAAGACTTTTTGCAATTTTCACCTGAGCAATTTCAAACTTTACAGGCATTAAGGGTAACACTATAGGAGATGACACACAAAGTAGTAAAGCATTATATTCATTTATTTATGAGTTAAGGTGGTTAAGTAATGTAATATTAAGGATAAATAAAGTCAAGGAAAATGTTCCAGGCGTTCCAAATTTTTTCTAAAGCACTCCAATTTTTATTATTACTTATTATAACCCTTTTGAAACAAACGTTGGGATTAATTTTGAAGTTTGATTTCGAAATATCAAAATTAACCAGTGTAATGACTCAAAAATTCTTCAACTTTTTTTAAAAAAAAATCCGCAATTTTGAGTTATTATATTGATTAATTTTTATATTTCGAACTCAAACTTCAAAATTAATTCCAACGTTTGTTTCAAAAGGGTTATAGTAAGTTATAATAATTGGATTGCTTTGGAACGCCTGGAACTTTTTTCGTTAACGTTATTTATCACTACTATTATATTATATTAACCCCCCTAACTAATAAATAAATGAATATAATGATTTAAAACGTTGAGTGTTATCTCCTATAGTGTTACTCTTAATGCTTGTAAAATTGAAATTGATCAGGTGAAAATTGCAAAAAAATCATTTTTAAGGTCCCTGGGCGCCTTAATAAATCTTACTTTATAATTATAATTTTAATTTTTAAATTTTCTTATGATTTTTTAAACTTAAAATCTTATTATTATTCTTGTTATTTATTAAATATTACAATCACTACACAGTTTTAACCATGTATTTTACTAAATTAAGCCTATGTCATACTTTGAAATTCTTACTTATTGAATATAGATCCACTTTCAAATTTTATTAAAAATATCGAAAGCTATAAAAGCATTCTAATCTAAACCTATAAGTCGTATCTGCGCAGTATTTTTTGTATACAGTTTTTATCCTGCTTGCATATTTTATTGCATATTTGTTATCAACTGGTGAAGTAGATTTTGGAATATCTTATTTTATGTGAAAGCAAATTATTTTTAACATACAAATTAAATATTATTATAATTCGAAATACTCTGAGCAAAATGTATTTCAAAACTTTTCTCTGAAAAGCTTATCACATTGAAATTATAAGCTTCTTCGACTTCTTGTGCCTTCTTCAGCTTCTTTTTTTTTAAACTTTTCTTTATTTTTTAAACTTTTTTCAGCTTTTTTAAAAGCTTTTCTTTATTTTTTAAACTTTTTCCAGCTTTTTAAAAAGCTTTTCTTTATTTTTTAAACTTTTTCAGCTTTTTTTTGAAAAGCTTTGTTCAACTTTTATTAAAAAGTGTTTTTCGGCTTATATTAAAAAAACTTTTTTCAGCTCTTTTAAAGCCTTTTTCAGTTTTACTTTTTCAAGCTTTTTAATAGCTTTTTTGTAGCTCTTTTTCGGTCTTTTTTAGTTTCTTTCATTTCTTATATATAAACA
Source organism: Argiope argentata (assembly GCA_026289955.1). Taxonomy (NCBI): domain Eukaryota; kingdom Metazoa; phylum Arthropoda; class Arachnida; order Araneae; family Araneidae; genus Argiope; species Argiope argentata. The sequence continues at coordinate 197,486 of JAOUZG010004540.1, read as the reverse complement.
TTTAGGCTTTTGAACAAGATTGAATAATGCAACAATATTCGGAAGAAATATTTTAAAGAAGTAGAAAAATGTATAATCCTAAATATAGTATTTATGTATAGAACATTTCAAAATTATTAGTTCACAGTAAACAAATTCCATATGCCCGACACGTTTTATTTCATTTAATTACTTTTATATGGATTTATTTTCTATAATTGCTCATTCAAAGGCAGTTAATCTTCCAAACTTTTTCACAATAAAAATTCTGCATGTAAAAGGCATAGTTCTTTACTCAAACGAAAATAATATTTAAAAGATTAAGATGCGTAAGCATACAGTACTGGAAATTCAAAAATAAATAAATAAATAAATAATAAAATCTGTAAGTGATTAATCTTTCATTTTTAGATAACGTTTTTACTTTTTTTTAATTTTTCGTTTATCATATTTTTTAAAGTTAATTCATTTTACATGTGTCAGTTTTTCGTTGTAATTTTATAATCACGCTTATTATAAAAGAATCAATCAAATTTTTTAATGGATAAAATTTCAGCTTTAATCTAATATATAACTTTTGAAATTACTCAAACTAAACATAGAAAAAAATAGAAATTTTTTTAACGCACCACATTTGCTTTTTCTCATTTATGGAATATGGATTGCTTCAATTTTAAATTATAAATTTTTGATAGCAGGTCATTTCCTCACTTAAATTCACGTATACAAAAGTATATGCTATTCAACTTGTTTATATAATTTTAACTTCTGTTTTTTAGTAAATAAATCAACAGAATAAAACACCAATTCATTGTTTATGTTAAAAATATTTTCACACTATTTTTGAATCTATTGGAAACTAGGCACCATGTGTTTGCAAAGGATAATTATGAAATTAAGTGAACTAAACAAAATAACTTAAGCTTTCCTAAAAATTTGTGAATATTGTTTTTCTTTAAAAATTTTTATCCTCATTATATTGATCAACTGAAAAAACGCACAGTTTAAACGTCGAAATGCCTTGATAGATTGTTTCTTCTAATGAAAAATGATGAGCAACAACCCCTTCAATATTCAACCGCAAATATCGATGATTTCCACGCTAAACGCCCAAGTAAAAAGCTCTTTTCTGTGATTAATGATGTTTTAGAACCCTATTTTGTTATTAAAGAAAGAAAGCCTATTCTTTTTAAATTTTCAACAAATAATCAATGTTCTTCCTTAGCTATAGCGAAGTTTCTGAAATATAGCCTAAAAGTATTTTTGATATTTTTCACTACGAATTGATTATTTTATAAGCTTATTTATACCTTTTACTTAATAGCATTAAAATATTATTTTAATAGCCTCTCACTTTCACTGTTTATTCAGAAAATTAATCGATTAAAATACTATATAATCATTTTATTAAAACAGGTGATATTTGAGAATACTGTAGGCTTATAAATGTAATGTGACTTCAAATTCTAATTCCTGTGAACTTCCACAAAAATATATGTAATTATCAAGAATTATAGAAATTCATGTCATTGATTACTTAGAAAAATAGTAAAAAGGGAGCAAATGTAACTCAAAGGAAGTGTTGTGCTGTGACTAATGGCACTTGCCGTGGACAAACCTCCGCTGATATGATCCGCAGCTTTTAAGCCTAAGAAATGCGTCTCTTTGTTATACAAGTAGCGCCATCTAGGACCAAGAGTACGACTTAGCTACACACACGTCACAACCCTTTTTAGGGGGCGGACTACATTCATGCAAATTCATTTATTCATCTCAGATCGTAATCTGGAACAGATAACAATCACCTCTGACCTCAATACCCCCAGTGATATTACTCTCAATATGGAGGACTTTGCGCCCATGAACAGATTTAAGGAGAGCCAGTTCCCACTCGGGCAAAGGAAGTGATATTAAAAGTTAAGAAATAAAATTGTTAAAATTCAGGAAGAAATGATCATTCACATAATTATTACTATTCAATGTATTATTAAGAAAATATGAATATTCAGTTAACATGAATTTTGTTTAACTACACTTAATTTATTTTAATAATTAAAAAAGGGGATATGAAACATTGTTTATTTTTACATTGATTATAAATCTGAAAATAAAATTAAAAACTATGGAAAAAGGTGAAGGATTATACAAAGGCATATTTAAATGGAATCAGCTATATTAAGTAATTAAAAGTGTAATATAAAATTAATGGAATATAAAAATAAAATAAATTATTGATTCTAGCTGATAGTTGAAAAATAATAATTGTCGGTGAATTCAAAAGAATATAGCAAAGCGATAAAATAAATAATCGGAAAAGAAATTTTAATAAGCCATAATCTTTCATCTTTAAATTTGTTTACTACCCATTACTTACTTGGCGACTTCTTGATTACGTCTTGATCACCAATTCGAAGTTGTCAGCTGCCGAATTGGAAGCTTTTCGCATACCAATGATTATAACTTTTTTCACAAACATTTTTTATTTAAATAGTGATAGAGCATGGATGTAAAAGTAAAGTGCGCATTTATGAAGTGACAAAATAAAACCGAACTTTCCAACTTATATTTTTCATTTCCTACTATTAACTCACAGTTTCTCTATATATGTACATATATTGTTCAAATTTTCAATTGTTAAAAAATACTTTTTATTCATCCATTCAAGCTGAAATAATTTTTTAAAAACTTGTAATGGATGACAATTGATGTTAATACAGTTTATACAAATATTAATTCAATAATTTTTATTAAATGATTAAAAATTAACTTTCAGGCAAAAATCTCTATATCCCCACCGCCAAGGACGCAAATGATTCAGTTAGTTTTATTCCCACCCCAATGAGGCTATACTTAATATATTTTCGGTCGATTATTTTAAATGAATCTGCTAATATTCTTAATGTATAATGCATTAATAATTGTTAATTAGCCATATTTTCGGATTATTTTTGAAATACTTCTGAATTAAAATAATAAAGAAAATGAAAAATATCTAATATGTATTACGTTACCCCAACTGGCGTAGAAAAATTCATTCATTTTGCGTTACCCCAATTGGCGTTAAAAATTCAGCGCTAGTATAGTTTTTGATAATTTATTTATAGTAATTGTAATTATTAGACTGGGATAGCCTGGTTGGTACGGCATTGGATTCGCATCCCTTATACTGTGAGTTCGAATACACCAGCCGAAGACTGTGTGTGGTTGGAGAGCAGATCTAAATTACGATCTGTGAATGAATGAATGGAGTCCGCTTCGTAAAAATGGTTTGTGACGTGTGTGAACTATAAGTCCTTATACATAATAACATAAGTCCTTATACTACCCTTATGCTTAACATAAGTCCTTATACTACCTCCAGGTGTTCAGGGGTCCATACCCTCAGAAGCTACTGCGCCCCTTCTTCTGCTGTAAAGCGGAACACAAAAACAGCAATAACAATTGTAATTATTTAATAAAAAGTGATTAAAACAAAAAAAAATTCTTTGTTGACCTTAGTAGAAATTGACTTTTTTTTATATTACTTGTTTCTCATTGTCTTAAAGCGTGACATTATTTTATAAAAGATCCTTTTGTCAGTGTAAAGAAGTATTTTACTTTCGAAATCAGTTTTGAAAAAAAAAAACATAAACAACGATTTCGAAAATAAAACAATTTCTAAAGTATATTTTACGTTGGAGTAGTTTTATAGTATCTAAAACCAGAAAAATAGCTTCTTAACACTTATATACAAGAAATCTAAAATATATATTGAAATAAACGACTCCTTTTCCTAAATTAAATGTGAAATCGTATGTATTTGAAAAGTCAAGAAATGAAATCGTGTTTTACAGATTTCTATTTTTTAATGACATTGGGAACTATTTAATTAGAGTATGAGCCAAATTAATATTTAAGGATATATATATTATTTTATTTGGTTTATTCATTATGCTAGCAATTACCAGAATTTCTCGGTCGTTTTAATTTTTTCCTCAATAGAATTGCTAATTTTAAATCCTTGATATGGTGTAGTAAAATGAATTCGATGAAAAAGATGAATAAAATATTCATCTAGCTTAATCATCTATCAGTGCATTCCTCCGTATCGAAATCACAATCTGAATAATTGAAGATAAGCTACTTAATGACGTTATAACATCGGATTATCTCCAAAATGGAGGATACCATCCGAAGGTATTCATTTTATCTTCATAAATATTTCAGTATGCAGTCATAATGAGAGATAAAATTATAATCCAAGGTATCTGAAAAAAATCAATTTTGATTTTGCTAATTAGTTTAATCACACTGATACTTCTGATTTTTTACTTAATAAAAAAATACTGTAAGTTTTATTTCTGTTTAGTTTTATTTATGTTGTTAAATATATTAACTAATATAAGCGGACTACTGGTATCTAACCTAGATTATTATCCTATCATCTATAGATTATCCTTTCACAATTTATATTTCTTCGAAATTTAAAAGGAAAATAAAGCATTAAGTGAAAATAGATGCGTTGGCAATGAATTAAAAATTTATTACCTGCTGGAGCATCTCACAAAAAATCCGCTTTTTATAACGTGTTGCCATTGCATTTACAAAATATCTGATTTAAAAAAATGAGTTAATGACTGCAGCAAATAAAACCTAGAAAAATGTTATTTTGAGAGCGTGATTATATGAAAGGAAATAAATAGGAAATATATTTTTAAAAAACAATAAATGCGAGACAAAGTTTTTTGGATCGCTTGTCATATCAAAATTATTAATTCAATAAAACCAAATAAATTAAAATATAATTTAATTTGCACGAGCAAGTGTGCTTCAATGATGGTTTAATGGAATGAGGTTTTTGGCGTCAACAAAAATAAATGGGTGAAGAATTGAAATTTTTAACTTTCAGAAAATCCTCAAAAGTAGGCCTTAGAAAATTCAAAAATATTCGTAAATGGCTGCAATTTCGAAATAAAGACATTTTTAATTTCAGATTTCCCACTTTTTTTGTTGATGATTTTTTTAAATTTTTTAACTTTATGAATGATTTCTTTAAACTTGAATAAAAATATTTTTAAAAAATAGTTTCCCTTGTTTAATTAATCCAGCTGTGTTCATGCAACAATATCAGATATTTCACATTTCAAACATACTATAGACATATTGCTTGAGCAAGTATATCGTCTATATTCCGTTAAATGCCATAAAATAGGCCAAAAATGAAAATAAATTTATATGTAATTGTTATTTAAAATCATCGTTTCTGCAACAAAAGAAAGTGTTTGCATGTGGATTTTATATTGTAAATTGATGATATCTGGATATGTGCGGATGTTTTCAACCAGGAACGAATTCTTTTATTTTTGATTTAGTTACATAAATCACTGACCTGATGGCACTAACATTGTTTGGAAATGGCAAGACATGACATCACAAGCCTAGCGTTATGTTTACCTATAGGTTGCTTATAGAATTGCCTTAGCGAGAAAGAATTTCACAACTAATAAGCACTTTTAAAAATAACCTAGTTGATAAGATAAGAACAGTTGCCTCTTTAGGGCAGTCATCCAAACGTACTTGTACAACTGGATTTCCTGATATCGAATCGTCTCATAAAAGTTTCTTACCCTACGTTATAATTTTTTTTCTGTTGGAACGAAACTGCTATTTCAAAAGAGTGTGTCAATAAATATAGCAAGAGAAAAACGCATTACCTTACTTCGCAGACGACATTTTGAGTTTCATAAGCAATATCATAAGGAAGATACATTGAAATCGTTTCATACCTTTGTATTCTGTAGTAAATCAGACCATTCTAGAGCGTCATTCCAACTGCAGAAACTCTTAATTTTTCTGTTTATACAGAATTTCAGAACTACCTTTTTACCTTACTATTCACTTCATAACTATAAAATAACACTATATGATACAAATAGTTTGAGCAGCATTATGCCTATTTTTAGAAAGTATATCGGCAATAGCTTGTTTGGAATAATGCTTTTATTGTATTAAAGTATCTTGCAAAAACTTATAAACGAGGATATGCTATGAAAGCATACCTCTATAATATATTTGTGAACTCGCAAAACGCACGATTCATATTTTAATTTTATTTAATTTGATTTTTAGTACATTGTTTGCGTTTTAGAAATAAAATTTAGAATTAAAGGCATTGATTATGTTTGCACATATTTTTTTATATTTTTTAAGATGTCGAGAGAACAAAGAGAAATAGTATCTTAGAATGTGTAAATTGATATTAAAATATAAAATATCATGTTTGTTTACTAAATTTTATTTAGAGAAATGGTAGAATTACTTATCAACAAAAAAAAATGTTAAACAGTTTAACTTATCTCTGAACATAACAATCGTGAGTCTGTTTTTAATACTTGTTAATTTAAGCAATTTTGTTGCAATTAATTATATCGCTTTACTTGAAATCGATGTCATTAAAATTTACAAATGTTTGAAGGGATTAGCAGATACATGAGCAATGAATATTTTAATATTATTAGCAGCTATTGTGCCTAATAATAAACTAATAAAATACATTTAAATATCCAAATGGAAAATTCTTAACTATTTGTTTTTGATTCGGTTTCATTAAAATAATTTTTATTTCTTATGCAAATATCGATATAAAAAAAATATGTACCTTCCCAATTCTTTTTTCTTGCTATTATATTAAATCTTCATAATAACATGACTTTTAATTATTTAAAATGTGAAAATATTTTGTCTATTTTGAATTAAATTGATATTCAAAATAGAGACATAGAATAAATGGGAATATTTGTGAAATCTATGTGACATTCTAAAATAAACGGAAAAAAAGCGAAATTTTTGATTTCCCTAATAAAAAAAAGTTTAACCTATTCATTCGCATGATGAAATGTTAATAAATTGTCTCTTCAGAAATGAGAATGGGAACCTTTTTATTTTGATAGGTTTTCTATATTTTTATGGGTGCAGAAGAGGGTTCAGAGTCATCTACTTTCTATTCATGATGGTACGTACTTCCCAAGGGAAGGGTTGTACAGTCGGCATTTTATGTCCATTAGGAATCAACCATAGTTCTTACCGGTGCTGCTATCAGGGCGGCCCTATATGTCAGATTTTCCCATGTGCTTACAGCTGGGTCGGGTTAGCCGGTTTTATTACAAACATGTCATTAATAGTTCGAAACAGTAATAAATAAATAGTAACACATTAATTGAAACTTTTTTTCATTTCGATTTAAAAACTTGTTTCTCAAATGATACCGAAATGAAGATTCAATTTATTTTAATGTTTTGGAACTCTGAGCATTCATTGCCTTATTTCCTAATTTAGACTCTACCCATATCTAATTCAAAATGCAATCCTATTGAAAGTCTTAAAATCATTTTCTGTCCCCTTAACTATATATTAAAAAGCAAGTTTCGTTTTCTTTGCAACTAGAATCATCCTCGAACTATTCCAAAATTTTAATCCTACTGGCGTATTTTCTAATGGAATATAATTCTATATGACGCTGCATAATGTTTCAATTTATATTTTCTTGAAAGCATAATATTTAAAATGCATATAAGCAAATAGAGAAAATAGGAAACTGGGATCTGTATCACGTAACAATAAAATAAGTTAATCAGTTAGGAGAATTTTCCATCTAAATCCTGTTGACATTCTTAAGATACGGGATAAAGTTTCATACTTTAAAAGATAATTCTACAACAGGGAAATAATAACCCTACGAAACAATCTTTTTTTCTTCTTCTACTTTTTTTCTTTTTTTTCTTTTCTTTTTTATAATATAAAGTGTCAGGTGTAATTTATGAATATTCTCTTATCAGTTTCACCAAAAGTCACTTTATCTATTAATCGAATATATTTTTAAAAAAAGTTTTTAGATTTATTTGTATTCAAATACGATGTTCTAACTTCTACTTAAGCTCAGAATAGCGGAAATATATATTAAACTCCTCCCTTCAAATATTGAAAATGTGTTATTTTTTCGGATTCTAGTGCATAAGAATGAAATATATGCAGGATTGTAATGCATATAAATATATACTATAAGGATGCTTACTTATGAAAGAAATATGTGTAGTTAAGTGAAAATTTCAATGAAAGAAACTTTCGAGAATTTATAAAAGTGTCTTTATAACATAGTAGAGTTAAAAATATTATAAAATAAACTATGATTAATAGTGAAATATTTGTTGAATATATATAAAAAGATAGAAAACTAGTTTATTCTAACAATAAGAAATAATTTCTGAAATTTGAAAAGTTTTTTGTTATACACATTTTTTTATTTACTTAGGAACTAATTTCTTTAAACTGGACAGAAGTTACTTTATCTTTAAAATCTTCTTTCTAATTTACTTATCATTTTATATTTTCTCATAAATTTCAATTAATGATTGAAAGTTCCTTAAAATTACTTAATATCAGCATTAAATTTAATTTCAAATTGATATATCGGCTCAAAATGAATAGGAATAATCCATTTCATTTTCTTATAAGAGTAACTTTATTATAGTCTTATTAGTAAATTAAATTTCACAATTAATAAAAATTGCATCTGTTAAGAATCGAAGTTACGTAGAAGTATTGATAGTGTTTATTAATATATTTTGAGAATTTGTGCATGCTTATTTATCTCAACTGTACACTAACGGAAAACGTAGAAAACGTGAACGTTGTTTATAATTCTAAAAAAAAACATATGTATTTAGAATTGATTTTTAATCTACTGTTTGTGCATACCTATACGAAAACAAATATTTGTAATCGATTCTACGACCATTAAGATTCTTTTTTCAGATTTATGATAGTTTTCTTAACATGTTCCTAAGCAGGGAAACTGCTTTCTATCTCAGCAAAAGATGATTATATTTGAATATGATTGAATTAATAGAAATCTCGGAATTCCACAAATTATAAATTTTCCGGTATGTAACATCAAACCATCATCCTCTTTGAATTGGTGGTATGTGTTATCTAATAAGTTAAGTGCAGTGTTCTTTAAAATCCAAAATACAACTAAAAACATTTAAAAATATAATTGATTAATTTTACTTTTCATTAAATTTCAAGATTAGATTGATTCCCGAATTTTTTTTTAATATTTCATTTTATTACTCTTTAAAATCAATTAAAAACTACACTCATGTCCATAAATTAAGGATAATGCAAGATCAGGAAAATAAAGAGCCAGAAGTAAGGCAAATATCCTTCATTTGTAAAACCTATTTATTAAATAAAAGGTAAACAGCAAAAAAGATCATTTATATTTCATATTATTAATAAAAAATTGAGATTTTTTGTTCCCTGGAGCAAACCCTCATGTTGGCGACCTGTTAAAAACACTTATTTGAAAAAGCCAATATTACAGACCTGGTATAAGGGTTAGTACATAGTTAGACTAACCCTATACAGACCTGGTATAGGGTTAGTCTCCAAAACAAGGCCATACACTCTGCACAACACCTAGGTATGATTATTATTAGATTATCAGTGTCTGATTTTGTGAAATATTTCACCACTCAGCAAGCAATACCCTCCAAAGTTCCGGTAGACAAGTAGGAGGTGACTGATGGACAACAACTCGTCAGCCAAGCATATCTCTTACATGGTCTAATGGTACCAAGGTCAATGAGAATTCTGGCAACTTCAAACAGGTTATATCCTACGATCGAAAGCATTCGTTTATGTTATTTGCAGGGTGAGGACGGGTGTTGTTATCTATAAACACGAATTATTTACCCATGTTTCCTTGAAACAAACGTACAGTGGAAGGCATTTTAATAGAGTTAATCTGTATGGTTTAAACTCGAACATGAAGGTCATTTCTAAATTCCAGAATAATTCTATAGCAAACGAGCAATCATGCACCACCGTAATAGTATCGTTCCATGATGGTCTCTTGGTTTTAATGGGTACCTGAAGCTCAACATACGAACGTCGGGGGAGAATCAGACTCCAAGCTTAAACCGGTCTCGTCGGAAAACATCACACAAACCCACTTAACAAACCGGATATGAGCCCCAGAAATGGCGGTGTGGTGTGATGTTAAGTGCCCACACTACATGCTATCTATTCTAGGATAATCGCAGGTGACAGTGAGTTGTAGTAAATAGAACTCATCTAAGAAGTTTACGAACATATAGAAACATCTGCCCTAAACATCTGTTCATGGTCTGCCTTGAAATTGCCTTACCAGTGGCTAAAGAAAGCTGGTGAGACAGCTCTGATACTGTGTTCCGTCTGTTTCTTTTGGCAGTAACTTCCAAATATCGATCCTCATTCAGCGTTGTAACTAGGCAGCGACCTGTTCTGTAACGTCTACCTCCATTACCATCATCTTGGAATCGTTACCAAAGTCTGGCGAGGACACTCTGGTTTATTCGTAGTTCCTCGGATAATTCCAGCTGGACATGCCCATATTCCAGACGGCCGTTAATTCTATCACATAAAAAATCATCTAAAGGCGTCCTTTGTGTCATAAATATGCAGTTAATTCACTGAAAGTCTTATAAAGCTATTGCGAACGATGTTGCATCCTGCGTTCGTTATACATCAATCTTTTAATTTCCTTATTGCGACGTATTATCGGTGCCATCTGGTGGCTTTCTGCAATTTTCATTCGATTTTTGAAGGAGTGTTTAGTCTCTTTGTGGGTGATATTTGTATTTTACAGTTCGATTTCCTCGTGACTCTGAATTATCTTTAATTTACGGTCATTAGTGTATTGACATGATTTAGAAGGATATTATTAATCATTCAAACAAAATGGGATTATTTGTTTTCTCATAAGAGTTTACTTGATTATGTTCCTTTTATAATAAAATCTATTATCTTACTATATGATCCATCTATATATAATAATAAAAAACAAAAAGTTTTTTAAAAATGTATTTAATGGGATGATATAATTAATTAGTATAATTATTTGATGTGATATTTGAATTATCTCAAAGCAATTATGGCATATAAATGTCTAGATAATTTTAATTGATGCATACTATTCTAATTAGAATGATGTTGAAATATATTTGTGTATTTATTTGAAGATACGAAAAAATGAATTTCTTTAAGTACATTTTCATTTTTCCTCAATTCTTTTGTTGTAAATAGAGTTTGAATTAAATACTTAATTGAGAGTTAAATTATTCCTGTCTAGAAAAGTTCTTTACTTTTCGGAAAAGTAAACACACAAAATTAAAGTAAACATGCTTTTAAAAAGTGAATTTTATTTACTAGTTGGTGATATTAAAATAAAAGAATGAACTTTTGATGTTCTAGAAAATTAAATTATGTGTGTCGAAACCGGTTTTAACCATTTTATTTATTTTTACATTTTCTTGCATCCACATGTTGCAACAAGTTTACTAACCACATTTTCCCTTGTCTTTCACAGAAAGAGGAAAAAATAACAAAAATAAAAATGCATTGTTTCATGCTCTTATTAAAAAATAATTTCTTAAAAATAGAAATTTTTTCACTTTTTACGTTTTGTGAAAGGAAAAAAAAATTAGAATTTATTCTTCAGATTTACGAAAAACATAGTACAATTATTAATCATGCCTCAATTTCTGTAAATAACTGCACGCGATTACTCTTTATAAAAAAATTCGAAACTGAAGAAGGGCATCAACTCAATATTTTTTTTCTATTCATACAGTTCTCTAAATTAATGAAGCGTGATATCAAGACGGTTACATTATTCTATTAAGCATGCCTGATAACGTAATGAATTACCTAAGAGTTGACGTGTAAATCATTCAATTATTTCTAGGTAATGGGCTGAGCCTGTCAAACAATTGTCTTTATTAATTTATATCCATCCTTCAGAGGGGCCGGGAACTTTTGTCCCCGATCTTTAATGTTTAAGGTTGTGTGCAAATAATTTGATTCATTACTGTTTAGACCGAATTCCTAAAGCTTGAGGCAAAAACAATTAACTTATTACTGAAACGACCTATTAATGAGCAAGACGAAAGACGAAAATATTACTTTTTTTGGCAAGTTTGTAAAGGTGAATTGATTTCATTGATTATATACGAAATAAATCTTTCCTGTATCTTTGGATCAAATTATACTGATTTGCTAATTGCCTCTGGGCTATGCTAAGTTGCAGATTCTAAAATGAATTAAAAATAAATAATTATCTGTTTGTATTTTTTCAATAAATTTATGATAAATAATTTACCAAAACGTTTAAAATATCTATATATCCTTATATAAGATCATAGAAAATCTGAAGAATTCTGGTTGTTAGAAAAATTATAAATAGTATATGATATATTGAAATATAATGGGGAAAATGAGAACAAAAAATATATTTTTTTAAAAAACTTAATTGATGTAATTGTGAAAAAAATTTAATCAAATTATCTTTATATATTTCTCGTTATAATATAAAATAAAATATTGACATAAAACAGAAGAGAATGTTATAAAATATTTATACTTCTGTTGTTTCAAAATAAGTTTGTTAGCTTCGGGAAAAAAATAAAAACGGGTTCAAATAAAAAGTTTTTTAGTGGTAGCGGGGTACTGAGCGATTAAGAAATTATTATTAGAACGGGATAGTTAGAAATTATAAATATGTATAATAAATAAGGTACCGGAGATCTGTCGTAAGGGTAGCATTTCTTCCCAAAAATCTGGCGTTCCGGGTTGGGCATGTCCCGGTTCGGACATGGTTGTTCTTCTATGTTCTATCTGTAATATGTGTGAATGTGCCCTTCTATAAAAAGCGAATGTTAGGAATGGGTAGCAAATGTCGTACTCTTGGCCCGAGTTTGCGCCACTACAAAATAAGAGATGAGGCTTAGGCTTAAAATGCTGACTACCTTAGCAATCTTGTCCATAACAAGTGCCATAAGAAATAACAACGGAAATAAAGTAATTAAATCATATATTTTTATGTTGTGCTAGAACAGATATCTCAGTGATGCTAATCAATATTTGTGAAAAACTGTTCAAAAAGTTATTTAAACCATTAACTTATGTTTTTATTTATTTATGTTAAGAAATAATTTCTGATATTTTGCCATGGTTCGATTCATCAATTTATCCACATATTTACTAAATGTAGTAAATATTTCACGGATTAAATGTTATGGAAAGTTATTTCAACCATTTCTTGATTTTAAGAGATTTAAAAAGAATGGTAAATTATATTTCTGTTACTCTTGAACTACGGAATTTCAAAACTAATTTGATTATGAGTATAGCTTTTAATCCAAGTGCTCATTACTTATTAAATTGAAAAACGTAACGTGTTAAATTTAGTATGTATTTTCTTATTCTTTAATATAAAGAGTGATAAATTTGTGTTGATAGTTTTGGCTTGAATCATTATATATTGCATATATGTAACTATGGAGAAATAAAGCTCTGGTGTTTAAATAAATTAAATTCTCTTATTCGTTTGAATATTTTTCGTTTTATTTGAATGCTTCTTATATCTTATTCAATGCATTTTTCGAAACGGATTTAAAGATATGCAATATGTGATTTTTTAGTAACATTTTAGGAAGCTTAAATACTTAAAACATACAATTATTTTAATTGTTAAAAAACTCGATTTTTTACTTTAAAAAATGCATAATTTTTTATTTATCAAAATGTATGCAAAAATGGATTTATTAGAAAAAAAAATAGGAAAATAGCCTAATTCATCAAAGAGGTCCGGTAACTTTGAAAGCATTTAAAAGACCGCTAAACATAAGTTATTAAAGGATGTTTTTAATAATTTTATAATTCCTTCAGAAATTATAATTTTAACTGGAAAAAAGCTATATTACCCTCAGGTATCTTGTAATGGATAGAGAAAATATATTTCTCGTCAATTATGATTGATGATTTCAAATAAAATTTAGAGAAAGATGATAAATAAAAATTTAGAATAAAGAACAAAATTGATATATTTAATACATGTATTTCTTCATGTGATCAGAGACATGGTGTTAAAAAGCCTCAATTGTTAATTTTTTCCACATTTATAAACGGCATTGTAATTTATTTTGGAAACAATAAATTCTGTAAATTCTAAATTCTAAAAAAAATGTGGAAATTATTAACACATAAAATGTTAAATTTAATAAAATAATTAAATTGATAATATGTAGCTGTAGACAAAGGAAGAGTATTGCAATGTGAAATACGTAGAAATTAACTTTTGCGTTTGTGTGCGTGTGTGTGTGTGTGATCACTGATTTCATATCCCAGTTTTTCAATTCTTTTGTTATTAATTCCATAAATAACAAAAAAAAATCTTTGAAAACAAATAACTCAGATGTTCATAATTAAATTTTGCCAACATATTGCTAAACGAACCGCTTGAAGATAGTCAGAAGATTATTGTATTCAAGGGCAAGAAACCACGTGATAAGGTCTAATGAGTAAAGCGGGATTATTTGACTAGTAACGACTTAAAGATTTAAAAGGGTGAATTTTCTTTTGAAATTCACGTATTAAGGGTGTTACGGTTTTTGGAAGGTTTCTAATTTCGTTTTTAAATGTTTTTAAATTCGTTTTTTGAAGGATTTTTTTTTAATTTCATTTTTGAAGGGTTTTTTTATTTCAATTTTGAAGGGGTTTTTTTTAATGTTGTTTTCGAAGTGTGTATATATGTATACACACACACACTTATATATATGCATTTATGATTCATTGTCTGAAATTTTCTTCAATTAAGAAATTATAATACAGAATTAGGTAATACATTTAAGGATAAAAAATCCCCATTGAAACTGTGTTTAACAATTACTTTGAAATAAATTATAAGTAATAAATATAATAAAGTATTATAAACAACATAAAAGCAATAATATCTTTGTAAAAATGATAAAAAATTATTTATTTTGGAGATTAAAAAAATCAATCAGTTATATGCAACTAATTTTGAAATAATCCTTTACATAACCATTATACGGATAAGTCTTGATAGTCAATCACTTTATTTGTTTCCGACCAATGTTGAATCAATGATGTTTGAATAAGTGTTTCTTTCAATGCCTGTCTTTAGATGCATAATTAAAAAAAAAACAATCATGCAGAAAGGAATTTTCTTAGTATTAGAAATGCGCTTACTACTCAAGCGCTTACTATTTTCAAGCCAAATAAATTCTATGTTATCCAATATCCAAATAAAATATAATCATCCCAGTAAATATGAAACCTACTTTTACTTCCAATATATGAAACCTAGTTCTTATGGTTAACATTAAATGTAACTGTAAAGAAATAATTACTTTTCTGTCAAACAAACCTGTTGAAGACAGAAATATATATGAGACGTATTGGTCAATAAACCTCAAGGTTCTCTACACAGCCTGTAACACATAGATAAATGGTGTCACTGCGAGAATAAAATGATCCTTTGCCCGCTGTGAACAATCACCTTCTATATTTAGAGAGACTAACATTGATTCTCTAGACAGAGAATTCAGGTTAAGACCAATCAGCTCGGAGACGCTTCAACTGTGTCAATACCAAGGCTCGCCAATCACGACATGACGCTTAGCTTATGCTGACACTGATTAGCTAAGCAAAATTTGAACAATAGCTTATGTCAATAAAAGATGGGAAGGCTTGTTAGGTAGGAACAGAGATAGTTGAGTGTTGGACGAAAAATTTCTTGGAAAATGAAATATATCTTGGATTTAAACAATGTTCATTCGTTTATCTTGAAAAAAGAAATATGATTGGAGTAAGTCTTAAAATTTATTTTGAAAGTTTACAGGTAAATAAGAATGAGAAGTAAGTAAAAAAAGAATACATAATGAATGAATGAAAAGGAATGATAAAGAATAAAAAAGGAATAATAAAGAATGATATTTCAATAAATAAATCAAAATATTATGAAATATTCTCTACATTTAATCCAAAAATAAGATTAGATTATAGACTAGATACACAGATTATAGAGATTGCGATTTTCTAACTCTGTTTCTAGCTGTATTTTTGGTTCTTCCTTATTTACTTATCGGTTTAGAGTAATTTTAAAGAGCTTTTCCTCTATACTAAACAGTATAAAATGTTCCAATGGCATATGAATTTTAATTAATCGCATCAAGGCAAAATATTTCAATTTTTATATTTTTTTATTCATTTTTATTGCGGTATTCGTATTTTTTTTCTTTTGGCTTTAATTATTATGTGGATTTGAATATTCATGAGATGCCATATCTTATATATGCTATATAATATAATTGGTACATAATATATATGAACTTAAAATTAAATTAATATTTGTGTGTCTGGTTATGCCTATAAATTATAAATAATTGAAATATATTTTGAGTAACTGTGAATTGAAAATATGACATAACTATAAAAATTTAACTTGACAATTTCTTTTTTTCTCTCTAAATATTCTTGGCAGAAAAAAAATCCAGTCAAATATTTGCTTAAAGATAAAACCCGCTGTCCTCTTCATGTTTGAATTTCATTTTTCAAAAGGCAAGGACATGGCAAGGATTCTGAAAAGTTAGAGAACCAAAAGTTAGAGTTGAATCAAGAAAAAAAAGAAAGAAATGCAACAGAATGTGTAAGTACAAAAATTATAGAACATTCCATATAGAATATAGAAATTACAAATGAACAAAACGAATCATTTCAAACTATAGTTATTTTTGAGTTGTTTATAACAAAATGAAGCTTGTTCTATTATAGTAAATATTTCTTAGAAATCATATGATTAATCTATTAAATATGCATGCAATTTAAAAATGAAACTTTATGAATTAAATATGTATGAACTTATGAAAAAAAAAAGAAAAGAAAAAAAATTACACGGAGAAACACTGTTATTAATGAAATTTTAAGATGTAAACGTTATTTGTTTTTAAATTAATGTTTAAAAGAAATTATTCCTAAAAAATATTATTGCTAAAAACAATTTTTTGTGACAGTATAGATTTAAAAAGTGCTTTCCAAGTGTTTATTTAATAATAATATTTCCAACTGTTTTATGATTAAGGTATTACATATTTTAAATCACTAGAAATTCTATTGGGAAAAAAAGTTATAACATAATTTTTACTACTGTCTTTAAAATGATTTGAACAATACCCACGTATGAAATATAATTTAAAAAATTATTGTTTCTATTGGTACTTACTCTACAGTTATTTGTAAGAATTTAAAATTTTATGTCCGAATTTTAAGAGACGTTGGATTTTTAAAAGAGATTTTTTAAAGAGCACATAGTCATTAGCCACATTACTCCTGTATTTTTGCCAATTAGTTCCTAAGCCAACGCTCCTTTGACAATTTGTAAGGCTAGGTTTCGAGGTTTAAATTTCATTTCTCACTTTGAACTATAGCAGGTAGGGAAATTACTTTAATACTAGAAACGTTTATTAGCTCTAAGAAGAATATTAAGGTTCTAGCATTCATTAAGGCAATGGTTCTAGCATTCATTAATGGGTCTAGCATTCATTTCCTTAACGGATGTAATTAGCCCATCTCAAACTTTCGTCATACAAAATGCATAAGTATGTGATAACACTTTGGCTTCTGTAGATTCTGATAGTAAAAAAAAATACAATCTGATTTTACGAGACTCTCATATCAAAATTCTCAATGACAGAAATTTCTTTATAGATTCATATACAAGCTCGTACAATTTTATATATCTATAAAATTTACTGAGGTATATATATAGATAAATTTATGAGATTTCAAAATATATACTTCAATTAAAAGTATAATTCAATCCTTTAGTATTTAAAGAAAAAGATGTCTCTTAAAATTTTTGGGCATCCCGTATACCTATAACGGGGAATATATAAAATTTTAATAAGAAATAGCTTACATTTGAATTACGACGATATAGGCAACTAATTAATAATGTCAGAAAATAAAGTTGTATTTTATGAAAACTCCTAAGTTTTGTTTCCGTGCTTTGATATAGCATATTTAATTTTATTATTTTCTCTCCTGAACTTGATGTCGGTAGAACAAGAATGATATAATACTGGAAAGCAGTGCTGTTTAATCTTTGTTTGTATTAGATATTTCTAAACAGAACTACAGACAAAGTATTGGAATTTTCTTTTATTTTATTGCATTTATCTCGCTTCGAGCTCTGTTTCTTTGCGTTTATCTACGTCTATTGAAATATTGGAATTATGCTTTATTTCATTGGGTTTATCTTATGGGCAGGCTTTTTCCATTGTATTCCTATATGGACGATTACTGACCATTTTTTGTCAAAAATTATTGTCGTGTTATTTTTCCCTAATATGAAATATAACTCTTATGTTATTTCTAAAATGACTATTTTCCTTTAGAAGAAAACCAAAATAAAACTTACAAATTAATTACATTAAGTGTTATACAAACAGTATTTTTCTATATATTTTCCTTATTGTTGATAATATAGTAATAATATTTTATTCATCAAATAAAATAATTCATAAACAATTAATTAGATTGTAATTTTTTGATAAATAAAAACTTTTCCCGTATTATTTTTTTAATAATACAAGAATACAAATTGCATTAAAATAGTTAAATTTATTGTTAATTATATATAATAATTTTCTTCTCAAAAATGTCAGTACAATTATAGATTTTGATTTTTTTTCAATTTGACAATTTTTTCTTTGATACACTTTATTTATATGTCAGCTTCATTTGATTGGCATGATGATTAATCGCTAAGATGATCTGGTACTTCGATCTAGAAATTCTTATATCAGCCATTTTTTTTGAGAGAGAGTTGTTTTTTATGCATAAAATTTAAGCGTTTCAATAATATCTTGTTAAATTTAAATTAAAAGGTCTGAATATTACTATAAAAAGGCTTTATCATTTTGTCAACCATATATTTATTAAGTGAAACTACATAAATTTTTTAGTCATTCTGATAAATTGATTTTATATATCCCCATATGATTTAGTGCTCATTATTGGTCAACAATTAAAGGGGATAGCCTGTGTTATTGCTTCACCATGCTAAGTTCGTACGATTTACTTTTTAAATAGATTTCAAAAGTTCTGAACCAACCAATCATATTTGCATTTTCTCAACCTAAAATTCTGAAAATTTCTCTATAATCAGTATTTTGTTCCGTGAAGACGGTTATGATTCATAAGACATTAATTTTCAAAACATTATTTAAAACAATTACCGAGACAAGTTGTGATAATTTTTAACATCAGAATAAAAATTTCAAGTTTATATTTCCGATTTATGGATAGCAACACCAATCACTTTCAATACAAAGTAACGAACAAGTGATCGGAGAGAAAAAGATCTCCATATCTAAACTCTTTTTTTTTTACATGTGGAGTAACAAATCTTCTATAGATGTAATTTCAGAAATTTTCTTTTAAAAATGTACGTAATCTACAAAAACATATTATTCCGCTATTTTATTGAATACAAAAAAGTGAAGACGCGCGGTAATATGAATAAAGTATGATTCATTAATATTTTATTCCTCTCAAAATTATATTCGAAAAATCGGAAAAAACTGACAACTGTCAATATGAATATTTTTAATTTAACATTTACGTTTAAAAAATTAAGATTTTTGTTCTTAATTTACCTTAAAATTCATACAATTTTTTTATTCTGATTTTTTTTAATTGTACATTTTTATTAGTCGTTTTTAAACTATCCATTCTCAATTTTTGTGAAATCAAAATAAAAATGTTTTTATTCTCAGGCTTACAAAATTCATGTAAAAACGAAAAATTAGGACATATACGATACAATATATCTTTTTTAGGTATGACTTTATATTTAAAATAATGATACATGGTATTAGCAAATTTTATAAACCAACGTGAAAAGAAACTCAAATTTTCGACAGAAATACACTTTATTTTTTTCTAAAAAAATTTAAATTAACTGATTTCCACAATAATTCATTTAATTGAAGATAATTATAATTAAATCCTACAAATCTCCTGGTTTTTTTTTTCATAAAGAAACAGAAAAATTTAAACAAATTTATTGATCATTAAGCAAACATAAAACTTCTACTTAATAAAAATGCAATCAGCCTAAACTCAATTTTTTAAAGAATTAATAATTTATTATGATGCATAATTTGCCAAAAGTACCAATATTATTGATTGGAAATATTTAGATTCTGAAGTTTTGTTATCCCTATCCATTTCTTTTATTCTAATTTATGTTTTAAGTTTCATTTTAGTTGCTATTTTTAAAAAATAAAAAAATAAAAAGTCAGTTTTTGAATATAAATGGATGTCAATAATTGTATTTCATGTCCAATATATTCGTTTATAATTAAATTACTAATTAAAATTTGAGATTGAAAAAAAAAGATATTGTAGTTTGTGAATGATATTTAATATAAAGTACGTTTTAATATTTATTTTGATAAACCTTCAAAACGATACGTATTTCCTGGTAGAATTTTTCGGATAAGAAAACCGGCCGATTGATCTACCCTTAAGTTGAATCATGTAATAATTTGAAATGCGGCATTACTTGTATGTCAAAGATAAATATATATTCTCTAACATACAGGGATAAATATCCACAATTATAAGAGAGTAATAAATATTATTTAATAATAATATTAAAACTTAACATATATATCACAAACAATTATACAACAAAGTAATTAAAAGAAAATGGTAATTTTTAGTTAATTTACTAGGACTAATGGATGCTCTAACAAGACTAAAACTATACTTTTCAAACATCATTTTAAATTATATTTTGGGCTTCTTCCAAAACAGTACATTATCTTCTTTCCTCAGGAATCATTTGGGATTTTGTGAAAGGAATAAATTCCCTGAAAAATACTGCGCAAAATTCTGAGAATAATTTTTTCATCGTACTTTTCCCTTCATTAAACTCATCAGCTGATAATATTATATGGTACAACCACTGAGAGCCTCCTGACAAATTGTTTTTTCCTCTGAAAAATGATCGCCAACCACCTCGACAATATTTAACCACGAGTATTGATGACTTTGACGCTAATACTCTGAGGAGAAAGCGCAATAATGTGATTAATGGTGCGTGGGAGCTGCTTTTAGCGTTTCAATGAGATAAGTGGTTGGACAAATTTTCGGACGGAATTTTAAACAAATATAATGAGCATTTCATATATTTATAAATTTGATATTTTTAAGAATTTCCAAAAAATTGAATTGACGATTCATACTAGATGATGAAAATATTAATATTATTATACACCACTTACATAAAAATAAGGGGACTTTACATTCATATGCTATTATTGACTATTCTTGCTAATTGTATTATGTAACATTCGGCATTAAAAATGTGCATCCTTAAGACTTATTGATATTCACTGTTGCCAAATTGTAAGCACAAAATTACTTACGACTCTCCCTAACACTATGTTTAAAAATGAATGTTTCAACAAAAAGTGATGAAAAATAAAACCTTTTTTTCCTGCTATTTTTTACATTGTCATTAATCTATAATACTGCCTTTTATCGCAATTAATATTGTAGTAATGAACAAAGCTCTACAGATATTTAATTTTAGTAGATATTTAATCTAAAGATCTTTAACAGATTAAAGAACCGTCTGTAATAATGAATATAGGGTGTCTTTGGATAATGAATATAAAGAGGGGTTTTCGGATAATGAATATGCAGAGGGTTCTACGGATAATGAATATAATGAAGGTTTTTCGGATAATGAGTATGCAGAGGGATTTTTGGATAATGAATAGATAGTGGGTTCTACGGATAATGAATATACAGTGGGTTCTACGGATGAGGACTATACAGAGAGTTCTACAGATGATAAATATACAGAGAGTTCTATGGATGATGAATATGCAGAGAGTTCTATGGATGATCAATATACAGAGTTCTCTACGGATAATGAATATACAGAGTTCTCTACGGATAATGAATATACAGAGTTCTCTACGGATAATGAATATACAGAGTTCTTTACGGATAATGAATATACAGAAGGCTCTGCAGACATTGAATACTGAATGGATGCATGGTTAATGCTACCGAGAATTTCCAACGAATATCAGCTAAAATAAAGGTTATCGAAAGAACAGGTATTAAGAAAATATCTCGTTTAAAATCTAGAAATTTCACATTTTTCTATGATATAGCAAAATTAAAATTAAAATCTATCTACTACAATGTACTTATAATCTTAAGATCTATTAACTAGACGGAAACTATAAAGATAGAAGAAAAATCTAACACAAGTCAGTGGGGAAATGAATTGTACCTTTGAAATGTTTATCGCAAGTTGTTTTGAATTGGACACGTTATCCTGTATTGTTATTTAATTAGCTTTTTGCGGTTTAAGTTGTATAGCTGATTTCTGTTAATAATGCCTATTTTGCTATCTGTTTCATGGAAAATAAACCATTTCTGTCCTTTTTTTTTAAATTTTTAACTTCTGACCTTACACTCACTGGGTAGATATTTTTGTAATAGTATAAATTATTCTTCCTTTTTAAGTATTTGTTCCGATATTTAATTAAGACACAAATAAACATGCTGATAATAATTTATGCCATTTGAAAGTTCACAGATAATTAGAAGGTCATTTGGAAACTTTTACTTATCTTTCGAATCATCTTCTCTAGGTATAAATAAAAAAAACAGAAATAATCCATTAGCAAATTATCCTCATGGTAAAATAATTTATTTCCTTTGAATTCTTATACCTTAAAACAGTTTTAATTTACCATCAATATTCATTATTTCCCATAATAACAAATGCCTTCAAGTTTTGTAGAATTTATTGCTCTTATCTATATAATTTTATCAATTATTTGTGAAATTACAGTGGTAAGGTATCTAATTGTTTGCAAATTTATCATTTATAATGTTAACCGTTAACGAAATTAGATTCAGGAGTCAAAATGGCCCCATGTTTTTAATTGACTCTAATTATAGCCTTTTTTTTCTCAAATGCAATTATCTCCACAATATCTTCATATAACAATTTCAGCAGTAGATTGACATCAAATTTAAGTTTAAAAATGTGCTTATAACTGAGTTATTCTTTTCCGAAGTTTTTGTGGCTATTTATGGAGACAGTTACTTTAATTAATTTCTTTTGAAGTTGTGTATGGCATATATATATCTAACAGTTATTTTATATATTAAGACACACTGATATCCACTCTCTAGAATAATATATAGCTATATAAAAAGAAATTAATAATACTTAACCAGGACATATTGGAAAATTTGACCATGCGATCCAGAATTCGATAAAACGGGATGATAACCCAATAGTTGAAAAATGTCAAGTTTTCGAAGATTATTCTTATTTTTCTTATATAGAAATGGTTATAAGAAATCATGAAGAAAGCGAACAAGAAATAAGAGAAAATTCAAACATACATTAAACTGAAGAGCATAATGGCATGGCTGACTTGGAATTTTTTTTTAATTTATGGGAAAGGGAAATATAGTTTCAATTGTCCCAAGAAGCCATTAGTGATTTCATATTCCCGGATACATCAGCACTGTTTAGGACCTGCCTGTAATTCATTTTACTTTTTCAATGGCTATTTTTGACTAAAAATGATCCTTTGACTTACACTTTTCTACCAGAGAAATGTTAACAAATAATGATTGTCTATTCAAGATTATTAAATATTCGAAAAATGTTATTAATAAATAACTCTCTTTGACTAGAATTGATATTTTTAATTAAAGTATTATATGATAAAACGCAGAAAAAGGCACAAAAACATCAATGGGAATTTAACTAATAGAAAAAATGATGAATTATTTGTCCAAGAAATTGTAAAAGAAAATTTCTTCTCTATGCCATTCCTGTAAATAACTGGCATGATGAAATGTTTCTTAAACTGTATACCCCCAGTTTTATTTGAATGATACAAAAAAGCATAAAGAATTTTAAAAAAATACTCATTAATTTCAAAGAAAATATTTTGAAGTATTGTGCTCTTCATTTTTGTTCATTATATTCTAGTGTTTATAAGCACTATTGTTATCCTATATCTAAATAAAGTACTCCTCAAAATGTCCAGATTTATTTCATAGCATATTTTCTTTTAATATTATGACATTTAACATTCTTAATATCAATATTTTTGCTAATTACCAAATTTCCAGAATATATTGAAAGAAATCGAATTTGTCAACAAAATACAAAAATAATAATAATAATGGTTTTCTTGACTCTTATGCCCTTGTATAAAAATCTGTCTCCAGTTACGGTTAAAAATAAAATATAGTTTAAATGGAAACCCATACAATAATTAATCAAGCATATATGAGGATCCAATTTAAAATAAATGTATGGAAAAATGAAAATACTGATGGGGAAAATTCTCTTTATTTCATAGTCATATTAAAATTAAATTCATCATATGAAAGCCCCAAAACAGACTCGAGAAAAACTTTCTTAAAATGAAAATTGATAGAAGAGTGCCATGAAATTAGATGTTCAAAATGCAGTAATTATAAAAAATATAGAGCCAGGGTACCAAGACACTTTATTCCAAACTGAAATTATTTCCATTTGTCAGCCAAATTTATATACAAATATTTTAAGAAAGAATAAATTTCAAGAGTAATTTAATTTTTTTTCTCTAAAAAAAGAGAGATCGTAATTAAACTTTAGGAGAAGCATGTTTCTTTTATTTGATGACGCAGCAAATATTTTATTAAATCTCATCTGCTTTTCAGCTAGAAAATTGAAACGAGAGCGAAAAAAAAAACGGCATAGAGACGTCAGCTGCAATGAAAGGAAAAAAACTTTTTTCGAAAGGAATAATTTTTTCTCATTTGTTTGAAGTTTATATTTCCTTTTCTTTCATTTCAAATGAAATTACACTTCATCATTTATTTCTCATCTCTTACATTCAATTTCATTCCTAAATACTGGAGAAAAAAATGATTCGTCGTAATGAAAGACCAAAGAAAGATAATACAAGAAACAGCATATCTTTAAATAAATGAGTATGTTCATACATGATAAAGATGATCAAGTCAAAATTGAAGATGATAAGGCAATTTCTGCATGAATGCTTATAATTAATTTTATTAAATGTAGCTAAATAGAACGGATCACAAACGAATAAAATATTATTGGTTTCTTTATATACAAACTTTTAAATTAACAATTTTAGCCAAGTGCATACATAATTAAAAGGAAGATGTTTAGTTCACTTAATAATTCATAAATACTTTTTAAAAAGAAATGTATGCTTAATTATCCGAAATAAACAGAATAACTTTGCAATCGATAAGTTATTAATGTAAATAATCATTTCATTGAGAGTAATAAAAATTTTTTGTACTCTCTTTGAGCAATCCTGTAATAGGTTTAAAAAGTATAAATTTTAATATGCTTTTTCTTATTGTTGAATTTTATTAAAATTTTTCTAAAAGGTGAGAAATAAAATAAATCATTGGAAAAAGCTGTTTATAGTTGGCCATACTCTTTTAAAAATTTTAAGTAACTCACATATTATGTAACTTATCACGAATACCATTTTCAAAATACCACAACACAAGTCAAGAAAAGTTTGATTAATTTTAGCATAAATCTTGAAATAATTTAGTTTATAGGTAAAATGAAGTTTCTGTTTTCTTATATTTAATAAATTAGATAATTCAAAATATATTGATGAGAATTTCTAAAAAAATTTCTCATTCAATGAACAAAAAGAAAAAAGCTTTCTAAAAACTTGAACCATTTCTAGACTTTCAAGCAAAAATTCAGTTTTATTATAAGATTTAAAATTCAATTTGGAATGTAAACGTTAAATTTCTGATAACATTTTCCATCCTCTGTTTTAGTATCTAATATTGTATTCTTTTTTTATTTTTTTCTTGGAATTATTTCTATTTATATTCTTTCCACTATTTGATAGGGCACCATACCTAGTTTATCTTTTGTTGCATTGATGAATATTTTTTTTTCTTTTAAGGGACCTGCCAACATAATTCTATTTTTAAAAGTGTTTTCGTTTTAATTAATCTAAATGCACATACATCGCTTTTAATGTTTATGATTTTTTAAAAATTAGGGTGAAAGCATTAGCAAATAACTTCGATAGTTTATTTTCTATAAATTAATAACATTTTAAAATCAAAATTCAAAATTCCCAATAAATAATTTAACAAAGAACATAGTAAGGATTCAAATTTTTTGAATAGGTGAATAAAAAGTGTAAAAATTTATTCCCCCTTTATGATAACATTATAGAATTTAAGAATAAGACATTTACAAAACAATCATTTTCTTCTACAAAATTATTTTTCTTTTCCTTTTATTAAATTAAGATCATATTCAGTTTATAAATAAAATTCACCATGTCAAGTCTAAAACTGTACAATCATTTCCACAAAGAATAGACGTAGATTCGAGATAAGGCAATTGAAAGCAGCTGGTTTTTCGGCTGCATAAAAAGTCGGAAAACCAACTTTTTTAACAAAATTTGTTTACATAATCTCAAGAAATAAAAATTTCAAAAGTAATTCAAGTAATCATTATTTATTCAAAGGCATAAATTATTTAGATACATCATTCATTTTTCTTAATTGCCCTACATTCTTCGATGAAAACTCCATTTAGAATTTTTCGGCAATTCAGCAAATGAATGCTGACCACTTAGTGTGAAATTCCATGATTGAGATTGGAAAGTTGAATTACCATGAACAAGCCACTGTGCTCATTTCATTTGAATATCGATCTGGCATTCATCAGCAAATCCGCTTAAATCAAAAGTTCTTAGACAAATATTATAAAAGTATTCATCTAATGTAACTTTACGTTTTTTCTTCAATGCTGAGTATATTGCTTGAATTGCTTTTAGATTCTAAATGAACTTCCAATGTACCAACTGCATTCTCTGATCTTTTCGTAGATGCACTAATGTAGGAATCGACGTCGAAAACAAATAATCTAAGAGCTTTATTTTTGACTTCAGGGTATTTAACTTTTCTCTTTATGCAGCAGTAATTTTACCTTTCTCATCAAACGATTTCTTGTTAAAATGAAAATGGAAACCACTGTAGGTGTGAAACAGATTGCCAATCCTTCTTGGAAAGACGTTGGCTCCTTTGATATGAAATGTGAGTCAACGCTCCTCTTTATTCATAGCATTCTTTGAACACCTTTAAGGAAATAATTTCTAACAGAAATGTCTATAGCTTTCATTTTCCAAAGTCGCAGTTTGTTTTGCTGGTAGGCCAGATTGGAATATTGTCAGCCTCCGTTTATTCTAAACAATTGGTCACACATCGAATAAGATCTTTTAACGTGACAGGCTTGCCTACTTATACCCTTGCATCATCTAAAACGGAATGAATTTCACCTCTTCCTCTACTAAAAAAGTGGCTAGAAAGCCAAAGTTTCTCGACTAATAAAAATCTCTAAAGAAATGTTAAGGCATATCACACATAATTAACGTTGGTGCTCTTCTGAGATTACCGATTCACATATATGGTAATTACCTGAATCTTCAAAGTAGTTAAGTCAAAAAGTAATTTTTTGTACATAACTTTTGTAATATGTTTATTTTGTTCGCTATTTTTATTTATTATAATGCAAGAAAATGTTATTTTGGGAAAGAGGTATACAAAAATCCGTAAGCAAAATTTTTAAAAAAATCCGTAGGTGAAAATATATATATATATATCTGCTCGAGCATCTAAAAAAATCAGCTTTTAATAACGTGTTGCCATTGCATTTACAAAAGCTCTGGTTAAAAAAAACAAGTTAATGAGTGCAGCAACTACCAAAAAACTACTACTACTATAAAACTACTAAAAATCTAATAAATTATTTAATGCAAATAAGGATTTTAGAAAAATTATGTTCTCATGTAACTTGAGATTTTCGATCGTATATTTCATTTTAATGTAATTATTTTTTAAAAAATTTCAGTTAATTATTAATTTTTTTAAAAAAATAAGGTAATTATTTAATTATTTTAATTAAATTGGATTTTAATTTAATTATTTTTTAATAATATTTACTTATTTTAATTATTTTTCATTAAATTTTAATTACATTAATTTTTCATTTAATTTAATTATTTTTAATTCACGTTTTATTTTATTTAATTTTTAAGTAATTGCACTCTTTTCTTCTTATACTGTTTTAAAGGTCGATGATACATATTTTATTTGAACTTGATGAACTCCAATTCTTTCCCCTTGTTGCGTATCGTGGTTCTAAATGTCCTGCATTGATATTTTTATTAACCTCGCTTTGATATATATATTTAAAATTTTATTTCCAGTCTCTAGTTAAAGCTTCTTCGTGTATAAATTCACAAGTATAAATAAATGTCAAATGTTTCAGATTAAATCGACTATAAGATACAAATAATTTGGAATTATACTTAAATAAATAATAATATATGAGAAGTTAAAATTTAAACCTTCATCAATAAAGACACTAACCGCTTCATTTTTGTGTATTACAGGAAATTTTGTACTAACATATCTTCCATATTTAATTGTTATATAAATGAAACAAAAATACACAATCTCTGTATTTGAAATATTTTATTAATTAAATGAATTTTTAAATTTTCATTTAAAAATTTTAATACTGGCAATAATAAAAAACAGCTATTAGAATTAATCTCTGTTTACAACTTTTCCATTACATTATATTCAATATTCGGAAACACACACACACAAATATATATATATATATATATATATATATATATATATATATATACAAAAATACAAAAAATACAAAAAATAAAAATACAAAAAATAAATTACTGTACAAAAAATAAATTATTTACTTTCCTTCCTAAATGGTAGAAAATTGTCAAATACTAAAAAAATGCAATGAAAATATTCCCTGGAATGAATGATTCACTACCTTCAAATCCTCCAATGCCCTTGCAATCCCTCATGCGCCAAGACAAGCATTGTTTCTTTCTCACGAACGCGCTGAAAAAATCCAGCTTCTTCTCGAACTTCTCCGATTTTACTTCCCCCTCATAAAACTCCTAAAAATATTTGCTCACGTTTTACTCGTCGAAAGAAACGGAAGTTTCTCGAGTGGATGTAATATCACTTTTCAGCTCATTCTTCCGATAGGAATCCAATATTTGAAACATTGAAACTGTACATTTTCATGAACGATTTAACTGATACGGATTTGAAAAGTTTTGCTTATTGGAACTTTTCGTGAAATAAAGGATATTTTATTTCAGCTAGTGGATATATATACGAGTATATTTATATCTATCATAAATTGTATATTTATTATTGATATTTTTGTTCTTATGCCTTTTACTTTTTACTTTTTTTGTATTTAATATATTTTTATATATATATATATATATGGAATGTTCATTTTGAAAAGGCGTGAATGTTAAAAAAAATATAATTATAAAATGACTTTTTCCATCAAATATAATTGAAGAAACTTAAATATTCATATATAAAAATTATTGTATTAATTTTTTAAATTAACATTCATTATTTATTTTATAATTTATATTTTAAAGCCAAAACATTCCTATTAGAAAGAGAAAATTTAACTTTTGCTATGAAATATGGTTGAGATAGCATATACTTATTTTAATTTAGAGCAATTTTATAAGAATGAAAGAAATTGACACTTTTTATCAATTATATTTGAAATCACACGTACTTCTCTTAAATTAAAGCATTTTTATTAGAAAGAAAAAAATTGCTTTTGCTATCAAATATTTTTGAAATTACATATATTCATTTGAAAGCCCAAAGCATTTTTATTAGAAAGAAATGACTTATTTTTCGTTTCCAATGGCTAATTAGTTTCTTTCTACTTTTCAAACTGACCTAATTTTCAACCAATAAATGGTTTAATTTCCATATGCTTTATATCATACCTTATATCTTGCATCATCATAATTTTAAAGAAAAAAAACTAATTCTTTAAATATTGATTTTTGTTTCAAAATTATTTTGATAGTACCTGTTGTATTTAGGATTTTAATATGATTCAATTACTGATATAAATTTAGTAAAAACATAAATGAGCTTAAGAGAAAAATATATTCCGAAGAACTAGAAAACAAAGGATATATTTATGCATAGATTTTCCAATTGATGTGAGTTCTTTTACTTTACAATTGTAGGTTATTTATTTAAATCGTTTTAAACAAGAAAAAAATAACACACATTTTTTGTTTATGACTTCAAAGAAAAATGCATAATGCATAATCTTAGACTTCTATTATTGTTAAATGCGTTTAATTTTATGTGTAAAATTGCAAATTTAATGGTAAACAACTTATTATTAACAAAATATTGTTCTAGCATCCACTCTTAAAATTTTATTGCATAAAATTGTATATTTGACTACATCATTGAAATTTCAATATTAAGAGGAAAAGTAATTAATTATTGTTTTTTGCGAATGTAGTAATTCAAATAATTTAACATAAGCGACTTAAGAAATATTTAAATAAAATTTACATGAAACAATTTTCTTAAAAGATTTAAAAGCATCATTCTTTACATAAACTAATTATTATGAGTAACGTGTATACCACCACATACATTTTTATAATAATATGAACAATGATATATAGTGGTTGTGCACAAATTGGGGTTATGCCTATAAGGGTCGCGAAATATTTTTGGGTTTGCTAAATTAAAAGAAACTTAAATTTATGGAACATCTACAATTATTTAGTACAAAGAATTCAAATAATACAAGCGAAGAAGCTAACAATTACTTTACTCATATGAGGAAATAAAGCATTGTTGGAAAAAAATGTGTCGATTTATTTATTAATTTTTATGATGTTATGATTTTTATAAAAAATTTTGATGGTTTTTAAGTTTGATGCGTTATCTTAAAAAAGTATTATTTCAACCAACGACGTCACGGCACTCTAAATCCTAGAAAGAATTTTATTGTAGTTTCGTTGATGATTAAACAAATATTCTACTGTTTATCCAGGGGGTGCGATAAAATTTTACATAAGGGGGGTCACAAATAAAAATAGTTTGCGCAACACTTATATAAAGTATCAAATCTGGCAACTGCAGCTCTGGTGGTCTAAACACATTGTTAAACATAATTCGGATAATTAAACATAATTCTCATGCAATAAATTTTGGAATTTAGATTCCAAAACTTATTGCATGCAAGATAACTATAAAACATTCATCATCCAAATTGAATGCATTTCATTTTTTACTATAAACAGAAAATATTCAATGAAGAAGTACTCAAGTTTTGGATATTTAAGTTTCAACCTAAATGTTTATGCGCTTTTTCCTTCTTGTATATTTCCTCAGTTGATTGTCAATTGTGCTTTAAAAAAATACTACTCATGCAATTTTAAAAAAATATTTTCAATTAAACACTTGAATTAACATTCTAACATAATACGAGATTTTCTTTTCATGTGACAAATCATTATTGCTTACTTTATATCTTAAGTTACATGTTTATGTAGCAATTTCGTTAAAAAATTTAAAAGATTATTTTAATAATATTTAGAATTTAAAAAAAATTACGTAAACATTGAAAATAGTGTGATTACTATATTAATTATTGTATAAAAGGTTATAGTTAGTGTGTTATATTTGTGTAAATGAATATAAACATGGATTTTTCAGTAATTTCATCGTAAATTAAAACTATAATAAAAATTTGCAATAATTAAATTGAATTAAGATTTTTATTTTATTTGAATTATGTGAGTATTAAATTTATAAATTATTCCTCTTTATATGTATCATGTTTCCATTAGCCTGGTAAAAGTGAAAAATCGCCAAATTTTTTGAATATTTTTCACTTGTTCCAGGCTAACGGAAAAATACTGTAGTTTCATAGCATTGTATGCCCAAACAGGCTGTGTTTAGGGTAAATGGTATTTTCCTCTTAAAAGATTTGGATGACAATTTTTATCAAGTATACATTTCTTGACTATAAATGCACTCTAAAATATTATCCTACTCCTTTTATTTTCTGAATTCACGTGCATATATGCATTCAAACAAAGATATCATCTCCCCCCAAACTTTTTTTAAATTAATAATATTCTAAAAGTTTTATAGCGATCAATAATCGAATAATGAATATTTTTACAATCAAATCTTTAGCTGCTTATCATGCGATCTCCATTGGTTGACGATCTACCCATTTTCTATTGCATTCTATGTTTTTCGTAGTTCTGCGTGTTTGGATTTACACTTAAGGGTTTTTATTATATCATATTATTGTCATGCAATATATCAGTACTTTTTGTAAAGAAATGAAACTTATTTGCAAACGTCGCATCCGAATATTGATTTTAAAAATTTGTTCAGTCAGATGATTCAATTAAATTCTCATTTCTTTATTTTTTTATTAAAAAATAAAAGTTTTTAATTTTTAATATGATTTATTCAAGGGTATTTTTTGTTTATTTCGTATTTTTGATTGGTTAGTGAATCATATTAAACAAATGATTTTTTTGTTTATTGTATGAGAAAGTTTTGAAATTTTTTAAGATAGTAGAGGCTTGAAAACTCCCAACGATTTGATATAAAAATAATTATTAATTTATTTTACTTAAATATTTAGACAACAACATAATAATTTTGTAAATGTTGTTATTTCACTGTCTAGCTAAGTACTTATCTCTATAGAATTTCTTTCAGCAATTTTGAGTAAACTGCAATATGAATATGCCTATAAAGGGTTGGTACATATTTACCAGGTGATTTTAAACATTATTATCAGGCGCTCTTGTACACTATTACGAAAATGAAAGCATAAAAAGTCAATGATAACATTTTTAAATAATTAATCCATGTGTGTAGTTACCCTTTACTTCAATAACTGCCTCCCATTTGCTTTTGAAATCTGTCCATTCCACGGGCAAAGAATTCAATGTTCTTGGAGGCAATACATGCTTAGACATCCGCTACTAAGTTATCGAAATTTCCATAAACATTGTTTGCTTGCCAGTTTTTAAGAGGCCCATTGACTCGCTAATAGATAGGCGCTTATGTGGTAGAATATAGTGTATGGAGAAATAATTCCCAGCCTTTTCCGCTCAGCTTGTGGATATGCGTTATAGTGACATATGGATATGCTTATCGTATCGGCAGACAATAAAAAAATTTTCGCGCTGTTTTTTCTTCTCAATTACAACTTAAAAAAGAACAAGTTGATCCAGATTGACATCGTTGTTGATGTTAATTTGCTGCTGTCCAGTTTCGTCTTTAACCCGTCACTATTGACATTCATTGCCTCTATGTTGCCAATAACCAATCCCGTTAAATATTATTTTCCAATGGATGATTCCACTTCTGTTCCATCAAACACACCATACTGTCTTCTTCCGGTTCTTGCCTCTTCATTATTCTTTTTGGAGTAACTCCTAGCGAAAGCCAAGATTTCTTTATTTTGAGGTTTATCAAGTCATGACTCATTCCTCGTGCCAAAATCATTCAGAAACAAGCCCCCTCCCCTCATATTTCTTTGAGAAAAATCTGTGAAAAACCAAAAATTTTCGGCTTTTTGATTTTCTTTGATTTTATTAGGGAACTTACTTGCCAGTTTACATACCTTTTCGAGGTAATGAACGATGGCTGAATGGTACACATTTAAGTTGTCTGTCAGCATTCGAATTGTCAATCTTTTGTTCCCTTCTGTGGCTACCAAAAGTGCTTGATCGTAGAAAAATTGATTATTTTCCTCTTCCTGGCTTATCTTCCAAGCTATTGAAGCCATATTTGAAACGGGCAACGAATATCTTTGATCGTTTCCTCACTGAAAAGTTCACTAAGATCGTGAAAGGACTGTTCTACTTTTCTTCCTTTCTGAAATTGTTGTGGTAACATGAGTATGATTATCGACACATTTTTACAACCTAAAAAAAGAAGAATATTTTCATTTCCAAATTTATAGAATATTATAAATTTTTATTCAAATATAGCAAGTCAAGCAAACGCCTGATAATTATGTACCAATCCAAAAAAACAACAACTTCAAATTAAAAATAAATGAAAAGTTTTCAAGGAATATATCGAGCATCTTTGAATATTATATTAGTTTGATACATTTTAACGATCTTGAATATTATTTTTTTTTATACATTTTCTTTATTTTCATCATGAATCACAAAATTTTAACTTTGGAAAGGATAAAGGTAATCATTCAGATATTTCATTATAAATTATGTTTCAATATTCATTTTGAAAATTCTCGCTACTTGAATGAATTTGATTCTCATCAAATGAGATAGAATAAAAGATACCATTTCGTAAAATAATGTCCTTTTGTTCTCAAATTTTAATGACACATTCTTGTTAACAATGTTCTCTAAAAATTATTTTTGAATTTACAGCATTTTGATTCAGTAGGAATGTATATAGCAGATAAAGTGATTAAATATAATTCAAGAAAGGCAATGCAAATTAATTATTGATATAATTTTGGGCATTCCAATTAATTCAGCATGTATGCTAATGTAATCTCATGTTTAGAAAATCATTATTAGTTGTCAAGGAAAGTACTATTATTTGTAGAAGAAAGTAAAGAGGAAATAAAAGGTAATCTCAATCGACATTAATATATCAGGTCATAATTATTAAAATGCATACATCTGCAAATTTAAATTATTTTCATTTTAAAATCTTGAATTATTTAGTTATTTTTTTCAATTTTTGAAGTACTTCTAAAAAAATTATTATGGATATTTATAAAAATAACTTTAATATCCTTTACTTTTAATTCTTTTTGCATAACATGTTGTCGATAACTAAGTCCTCTTATAACATAATATTAGCTTCATTAACCATTGCCCTTAAAACATTTTTTCTTTTCCAAAAATTATTGAAAAACAAAAGTTTTATTTTTCCTTAATGGAAATATTTTAGATTAAAAGAAAAATAATTTAGTATTTTTAGAAATATGGAGGCGTAAGTGCTTTATTAGTTTCATACCGAGTTTTATTATGAGAAATTAGAGGGATTAAAATAATATTTTGACTTTAAGGCTAAAAGCACTGAAAATACTTTCTAGCAATTAAAAGTAAAAATAAAACTATACATTTTTTTATTTATAGGCATGCGACGAAATTATTTCCTAATTTCAATATATTTTTTAGTTTATTGGGATAAAAAAATATTTCCATTAAATTATAAGATTTTTAACCAACCAAATGCATCGAAAAAAACAAATAATTTCAAAGAAATACTGTATTGTTTCACTGCAGAATTTTGCTGTCGATTGTCTGGTTATTCTTAAAAAATATCTATCTATCTACAAAATGCTGTCATTTAAAAATGCAAAAAAAATGTCGTGATAAGGACTGATACATTAACATTTTCCTTGATTAATAATTCGATTTTTTCGAGTATCTCTCTTAATATTTTAGTAAAACTCTAAAAGGATTATATTAGTTATTATAAGAAATGCTTCATTTAAAAAACAAACTTAAAATGCTTGGGACTTTAGAGAATATTTCAATATAGCGAAACTGCATGCTCTTTCTCTTCTTTTGGAATACTACGTATTATGTTGTCCGGGCAGTGACTATACCTTTGGTAAGGCTTTTTTGATCAATTTGTTGAAATAATTTTAGGGTTAGCCATTTTATATTTAAAACTCGATTCCAAAATATATTCACCGGCTTATTGAACTAGAAAAAAATTCTATGTTGATTTCGAACCATTAAACTGTTGGCTTGCAGCAGTAGATTGATCTCCTACACTTTAATCCATCACTCCGTTCTATCAAAGATGAAATAGATGGGGTGTTTCTTCCTCAAATAACATACGTATTACTTAAAAAATAGTTCATTAATTATTTAAAAACATCTTTTTAGAAATAACGTTTATTACTTTTATAAGTATTTATTATATTTAAAAAAATACAGATCAAACCGAATATATATATATATATATATATATAATATTGCCTCAAAAAGAAAGACTGCCATGATTCCCCATGGCTCGATTGGCAGAGCATTGGACTGTAAATCCTTTGGTCCCTGGTTCGATTCTCAGCCAGCGCATTTTATCCAAAGACTGGTATTTTAATTTAAAATTGATCTTATTATTTCTCTGAAATCGAGATGGTTCGAGAACATTCTTTACTATTCGAACGAGATGATTCTCGAATGTTCTTCAGATGTATAAAAGACGAGTTCTTCATCTGTTCTCCAGCGAGTTGCTTGGTGCTAATAAACGCAATTGTTTCTAACCATCCGTGTCTTTAATTGAGTATTCGTGACAATATACATACATAATTGCTCATTAAAATTTTTGGAGGAATATTTCTAATTTATTCAAGTTTATAATTCTTTTAGCCAGTTGCCCATGGAAATCATCTGGTTCTCAGAGATTCATGATAGACATAATTTTTAATTGAATATTTTATGTAACCCTTCTTCTTAATTATCCATTTAGAAAATTGGAATTGCTAACATTGAAGTCTTATGTACAGTAAATAATTTTTTACATTTTAATCATTATTTTAAAAAAAATTCTCTTATTCATGATAATTTAATTTTCAGTTTTACTTTCCAAAATAAATAATATATATATTTTCAATTATTTAATGTGCAGAAAAAAATTAAAATTTGCACAATTTTTTGTATAAGGGAATGATATTCAGTGAAATATTTTTGATACACCAAATTTTAAGTAAAATGAAATGCTTCTGATTTTTACAAACAAATCTTAGCAAGTTATGAAATTTTGAAGATCACTATTTTAAAACAATTAACAATTTCAAAATTTTGACTAATCAGTTTTGTAAAAACTCCCATTTCTGATTAAATTATCCTTTTTATCTCTGTGAAATTGTTTAAATTAAGACGTTTTCTAAGATGATTTTATTGTTATTTTTATACTTCATTTAGTTTTATTTACAATAGAATGGGTGTTTAGTTTTATTTTAAAAAACTACTGTCTCAAAAATATTTAGTCTCTACTAAATCTATCTCATATACCAAATATATGTGTAAAATATAAAATTTATAACTGATTAGTATTAATAATTAGATTCATTGACAGAAATAGCAAAAAAATATTATTAATTTGTTTAAGGTAGAGCCAAACTGAACTATTGAGGTAATGCTATAAATAGTTTAAAAGTTCATATAAATTGTTTTCTTTCATTTATTTCTCTAGGAAATATCATATTTTATGTTTATTTCTTTTTTTACAAACGTGCTAAAATTACTTCTTTATATAATCAGTATTCAGTTCGCATTAACTTAATCATTTAACCTAAGCTTTTGGCAACTTGATTGCAACACATTGATAGAAGCTAAAATTTGACCGTTCACATATAACATGTTTCTTGAAGGTTTAATTATATATGTTTTTTTTATTTTGTGTGCATTTAATATGATGAAAAATATGCATTCATCTTTATTATAAATAAAGCTACAGATATAAAAAATATTTGCCAATGATAATCGATACTGTTAAACTTTTTTTTATTATAGACTGATTTTCGTTTTTAGCTATTTTATGCGTTTTCCTCAGGCCACCAGTTTCTTTTAAAAGATTTTTTTAGAAATCTAAATTACGATTGAAAACTACTGTCCTTATTAGAAACATATTTTTATAAATTATATGCTTTAATTTTTTTTATATTTACAATCACTCACTTTTTTTCAATAATAAGGAATCGTAATATCAATTTCATCTCACATACAATTTGATACCACATGTAAAAAATATGCTATTAAGCTTAATAATAATTAAATTTTAAATCATGAACTAACTCCTTATTCCTAGGCAATGGCTTTAAGAAAATTGGCATACTAAATAAAAAGAGGTTTTTATTGTATCGAAATAAAAGCTCTTTTTTCTTATATGAAAATAATCTTGGAAAATAATGCACTGATTCTGAAAATCAACTTGTAATAATGTTGTAAGTAGACACTGTTTTTAAACCTTTTTTCATCATGATAATAATGCTTAAAATATTTTTTAAAAACTTTCAGCATTGTTCAAAAATGATACATTTATAAAAAAGTTAGTAGTTCAAAATATAGTGTTTCGGGATATTTGTGTAATTTAAACATAGTTCCAACTGTAATTCTAACTTTTATTTAAATACAATAGACGAAACAAATGGAGAAAACATATGATTGGGACTCAATACGCCGATTTAATGCAAATAATGCAAAAATATCCCGTCTGAACAAAACATTATGTCTCTGATCTGGATGAGATTTTTGTCCTTATCTTGACTCGAGACAAAAAATAAAATGAAACAAAATTATAACAAGAGATAGGGCCTAGCAACGAGACTGAAGACGTTTTCTTCAAGGATGAGTTGTTGGATAAAGACATTTTTGAGAATGAGGGAGATGGATTATTGGATCATAATAGTTATTTGCTTCTTTTTTTTACTTCCACTGTCTTTTAATGGAAGATGATGGCAATAACTTTTAAAAACTGTTTTTAAAAGAATGCTTACAAAGATACAATAAAAATTATGATGGATGAGTCAGCTTTGTGCTTGATTTAGTTTAAAATGGAATGATACTTTTGCGATCCTAATAAAATTTTAATATGTGATTTTATTCAAATATAAGTAGAATAAGAACTTTTTAGCGAGGGAAAATTACAAAAATATAATAAATAAAAATTATTTCATCCTAATTTTATCTTTCACTACCTTAATCATTCAAATGATTGGATTAGAAACAATTATTAAGAACTATTTATGTTAAATTCATGACCAGTATACTAAACCAACTTATTCAACAGAACAGGCAGATTATGGGAAAAAGTGATTACGAGTTCCCACTCAGAGATCACTGAGTTTTAAAAGTGTGCAAACTTCTTTAAAGATGCATTTATTTTAGGGTCGTGTTTCACTTGATATTATTGATTTACGTGACTTAGTCAATGTATATTATATAAAAAAGTATTGTAACTAAAAATATATATGGTATTCTAAACGCAATTTAAAGTTTAAATTCAAAGGTAAAGCATCACCAGTAGCTTTGACGCAGTTCAAATAAATATATAAAATAAGTTAATGGTTGTGGTAATTTCTACGTAAAAAAATCAAGTTATTATTTGAAAATTAAATTAATGAGCTGGAAGCTAATAGAAATTTGGAGAAATATTTTATCTACATCCTTAATATTAGTGTATTTGTGAAATTGTAAGCAAACGTTCTTGCATTAGTAGTGATTTTTCGAAGTCACGGAGTATAAATTTTAAAAATTGTGTCAAAAAATCTCAAAAAAAAAAATGAAAAACTAGCGGACAATTTGTGATCACTTATATTGTCTTATTTTATGAAGATATATTTAGAACAAATTGCAGTTTGAGTATTGATAATGCAAGTCTTGAATTGCAGTTTGAGTCTTGATAATTTCTTTTTGTTAGTATATTTATAAATTCTATAAAAAACGATATGCATAACTTTAAGATAAGAATTAGATTATCAAAATTTAACGTTATAATGACAATTATTCTATGCAATCAGAATCCTCCCTGGGGTCAAAAACTGCTGCCTAAATAAAATTATGCTGTACAAATCTGATCTTCAACTGTTAATTCTGCGAAGAGAGGTGAATTTCGTAAACTACTTCGCCTTAAAACAGAACTAAACATTTTTCACGGATCTGGACGAGCAAACTTAGACTTAAAAAATACTCCTCTTGGTTTGATGAGGAGGCAGGATTTTGTGAATATGGATGTAAAACCATATATTACCGTTTACTCAAATGACACCCATTACTTTGTTTGATAAGCATTTTGATGAAGATTGAGAATTATTCATATAAAACACGAGATCCAAAGTTATTGCACCATCAGGACTCTTGAGGTCATTGCTGATATTCCTGATCAAGCCTTATAAATCGAGGCTCATGAAAATGGAGTCTGGGAAAGCTGGAAATAGCATATTTTTAAAATCAAGTTGAGGGGAATCGTGGCATTGTTTTAGAAAATCCAATCATATTCCAATTTTTTTATCTGAACCTCTTGCTATGTATAAAGCTTGGGACATCGCCTTGGAATGTGCATTGAGCTGTTGCTGTATGTGAGGATCTAAATGTGGGATCATATTTTTCTATCTAATCTTTCTATCTGCTAAATTTAGGATCATATATGAAGATCTAGAGACATATTTATGACAAGTGGGACGAAGACGTTACCTCCAAATTAACTACATTCTCAAGGACGGGGTCAGTGAGCATGCAGTGAATACCTTCTCATCTGAACATCCGAGAAAATAAAATTGCACATGCTCTGGCCAAGAAAGGAAACCCAAGCCCCAATCCTCCTTATTCTAGTTTGTAGTCCTCAGATCCTCACCTTGTTTAACTAAAAACTAAAACGAAATAGATGATTCACCCAGAGAATAACTGGTATTCCAGTAGGTATCCAGCCTTGTCTATGGCTTGAGCCAGTCCAAGGAGTATTCAAAGGCTCTTATGTAGGTTAATATCTGACCTCGGGCGACGATTCTCAGCCTCATATGATAGAATATACTGGTGCCTCTGTGAGGCATCTGCTGAATGAGGGGAAGTCATTTTATAATCTTACCCTTCTCTTAAATCTCTTGGACTTGATTTGTATAGGTGTTCAATTTAAGTGTTTATTATAACACCAACAACAGATTTATTCTGCTTTTATAGATATTAATTTAATTTTCATATTAATTGGATTATTTGTCCTTGAATTGCACTAATCAAACGTGTGTGTTTAGAATTTTTCTTCCTTTATTTTCTCATTTGATATGTAATACCTTATTGCACGTTTTATTAAAACAGGACGAACACATTTTTAGCCTTTAACTTTGTAACTCTGTACGTAGAAAAACGAATATATATATATATATATATATATATATATATATATATATATATATAAAGTAGGAGACTCATACATTTTTTCATTAAATAAAAAACAAAAATCCTAATCCATGAAATTTGCTTATTATGTAAAACTTTGATATCTATAAATTATTTAAATCGTTCGGACAATTAATGTAATCCGATGTTTAATATCATAAATATTAGTTATAACTTTAAGCTGATTATAAGATTTTTTTTAAAATGAGCCACATTCATTTTCTAAATGATTATTAAGGAATTATAATTTTAATAATAT
The DNA here is from genome assembly GCA_026289955.1 of Argiope argentata. Taxonomy (NCBI): domain Eukaryota; kingdom Metazoa; phylum Arthropoda; class Arachnida; order Araneae; family Araneidae; genus Argiope; species Argiope argentata. The sequence continues at coordinate 156,485 of JAOUZG010004540.1, read as the reverse complement.
TTAGCTTTACCTATTGACTTTGTTACTTTAAGTTTATCAAACAAAAAATTAGAAGCTGTTAAGATGGAGGGATTTTTAAATAAGGAGAATATATCTTTTATTTCTATTAAAGATGAATTTCGTTAATTTAAAATTCAAGCGATTTATATTACATCGGTAGAATTATAATTTTTTTTTACAGAAAGAATGCAATTTTATTCTTTATTACACATTGACTTCCTGTGAGCTATCATTAAAACATCGCTATTAACTCTAGTAAACATATCGATTACGCAGGGAATTCCAATGGAGCTTTCTATCTTTAAACATATTTCAATGTACAGAAACTGGATTTCAATTATAATATCGACATATTTATCCAAATGTTCTAACATATTTGAAGAATAAAATAGGCAATAAGTTTCAAAAGCTTATGATATTAGGATAAGTAATCTATATAATATTATTAAATGCAATTAAATGTTTATTTCACAAAATATTTCACAATTTATTTCCATAAATATGCGATGAAATGTGCATCGCATATTTATGGAATTTCGGAGTTTTATTTTTTACACAAAAAATAAAAAGTGGAGAAATAAGTATAGAAGAATGCAAGCATTCGATAAAATATACATTAGAGCCAATTTCCGTTTTTTACTCATTTCTATTCTAGTAAAAATATAATTTTCTTAAGTAAAACAATAACTTGAAATTCTTTTATATTTATGTTATAAATTTTAAAATGCGTAAAGATGTATTTGAGAGTGTAAAATATGACATAATTTTGCATCACTTTAATCCCATATAATTTAAAATATGCTTAGCCCCAGTGATCTATAATAACACTATCTTAAATCTTTACATTTTCATTCTGATATACTATGTATATTAAAAAAATTAAAAAAAATATTTCATTGCAAAAATTTCGACATTTATCGATAAGTATTTTGATACATAATGTTAGTTAAGTTAATAATATGTCAATGAAACTATAAAAATGACACAGTAAAAAAAAATTAACAACAAAATGTATTCTTGGAAATACTTTTCTCTTTAGTTGTTAGATAAAAAAAAGAATAATTTTGAATTCTCAATGATAAACTTAAGAATTTTGGGAAAATCCTATAAAGCAGGATTTAAAAAAAAATCAAATGTAAAGAATTCTAAACAAATACTAATTGTATTCTAGAATAAAGAATTAAATGTATGTTAAATGGCACGAATACTGAATCCTTCTGCAAATTGACCATTTCCTGACTTATTTTGCCCGAAACTTATATTAAAATATGTCAGTGTAAGAACAAAATCAAAACAAATCTATTAAGTCAATTGCATCCTGTAAATATTGAGCAGCTGTCAGTGTTTAAATATTTTGAACTATAACCTTAGAAAATATACCACTTTCATCCAAAGAGCTCATTTACACTATAGTTTTCTCTTTGCTAGTTTGTCCAATGCAGGGATTATACCCCCAAAAGTCATCATTTCTTTTATGAAAAGTTTTAAGGGGATGAGAACCTCGGGGGCTCATATATAAGCAGTCTTCCTAAGACTCCAACAATTTGTATAAATCCTATATGGGTGGTTCCAAATTGTGAATAATGACTACTTTAACCCTCCCTCGGGACAAGCGTTTATGTATAAGAGGTCTGTGAATGAGCTGTCGAGTTCTTTGAAGTATCTTCAAACTAATGTTTCCGGTTAAAATGCTTTTGAGGGTGGAGTTTTTAAGAAGAGAAAGTTTTCTTAATTAAGTGAAAGTTTTGGTTCTTGTTTTCAAGTATAAAAATGAAAAGTTTCAAGAGGCACTTTGTACTTATGTATGATATAATTAGTGTGCAAAGTGGCATCTTAATAACTTAAAGTTTTGAACAAAATGTTCACAAAATATATAAATTTTACACAGTTTTTAAAATATGTTCTACTTACTAACGGGAAAGAAAGTGCATATTATGTTTGTGTAAATTGTTGTTCTAACATAATTTTTTTTAAAAAAATCCTCATGCTTAGTTAATTTTTTTTAATTCATTTTTAATCAACAATTCAAAATTTGTACTATATTTCAATTTTTTATATTTGGAATTTTATATCTTTAAATACATTTTCCATTTTACAATTTGAATCAATTAAAAGTCTATAAATTATTACATTATATTCCTTATTCTTAAAATCTTTGGGTTTTTTTATTCAGATATAAATAATTTATGGATTTTTCTATGAATTGTGCTTTAACAAAGACTTCCCGTCTTAATAACCTCCCAAAATAAATTTTCTCCCAAATTTTTTCCTGTATCTTAAACTGGAAAATTAAAGTGAAAGGTTCTTGTGACCGCTACAAATCTCGTTTCCCCAATATATTTTCATTTCTTATTATCTACAGTTTAATATTTGAAAAAGTAATATTAAAATCTGCTATTATAAAAATTTCTATTGTGTTATTATTATTGAAAATGTCAGCATATCTTCTAAAGTTATTTTAAATTTGATTAAATGGTTCAATCTGCAAAAGCAGGTTTATTGTGTTTGTGTATTTTTTAAATTATTTTTCCAAAAAAAATTAAAACCATAACACGGTTTTGGAAATTTTTCAGTTAGTAACTGAATTTAAATCAGCGGTATCTATAACTAATTATGCAAGATATCTTCAAGTTTATTACAGAAAGTTTTTTTCGAAAAAAAATGTTAATTTTTAGTTAGGAAATTGGTGACATATTAAGATTTTAAATATATTTGATTCTTGACATTATGGATATTGCAGAAAGTGTAAACTATTTTTAAAATTTTATTTTTAAATAATATGTATACTATTATGCAAAAGAAAATATTTAATTTGTTAAAAATGTAGGAATGGTATGAATAAAAAAAATTATGAATGCTGAAAGACTTATGGGCAAAAAATTAACACACATTTTCTACATTCTTACTAAAAACCACAATTGTGTTTTAGATAAATTGAAAGTAAATACATTACAAATAATAAATTGTAAATAGATTAAATAAATTTGAAATATAATCATGTGGCAAATCTTATTGTTTTATAAATCTTAGTGAATTCTTATTAACTTAGAGCAAATTGATTTTGTATGTTGATATTGTTCCAAATTATATATGTTTGTCAAAAAGTCATTAATAGAAATTTTTAATGTAATAAATCAAAATGCTCTTCAGGGCTGGTGATTGTACTTAGAGTGAAGATTGGGGAATGCATTTATATTTTAAATAAAACTTATTAATTATAAAAATGTCTTACAAATTCTTTGAAGATATTTAGTTAAAATTGACTTTTGTATTTTTTCCCCTTAAAAGCATGAAATAATCATGAAACGCATTTTTTAACACTTCCTTAATATTAAAGAAAAAAGATTTCAGGAATACCAACTTTAAATTTGTTTATTCTAGTTAAATCATGATTAAATATATACATATCTAAAACATAAATTGTTTTCATCTGCTTCAGTAACTTCGTTTCTCTATCTGCCCTTAGTAACACTATTAAATTTATTTCTTCGGATAACATTAACATACAATATATTATTATTCTCTATTATCTTAGCGTATTAATTAATACCTAATTTAAAAATTCAAAAAAAGATTAAGTATAAATATGGAAAAATTATCGTCTTTCGAACTAGAAATTCTACCTTCATTTGTTTTAGTAAAAGGAAATAAATAAATAAATATGTTTATCAAATTATGTTTATATTCATTTAAAATTCATACAAGTGTAATTAATGAATACTAATTAATACATAAATATTATAATTTAACAAACGTAATTGGAAACCATTCATTTGATATTTATACCACATATATATTCTTTTTTTAATCCAGTGCTTCACGGAAACTATATTCTAATTAAATATACTTATGAAACAATACCTTTTATATAAATAAGCAATATTTGAATGTCTAATTATCTGAGAAATAATGTTATACAAATAATTAACAAAATAAGACAAGCTTTGGTGATTTCATATTTTAAAAATGTAACTTAATTTACAACCTTAAAAATAATTAATACTGACTATAAATTTTCCTTATAACCGTACATGTTTACATCCAGGAGTTTAAATAAATTCAAATACGTGTAGCTGACAACAAAGATACATATTACAATGCAACCCTTCTATTTAATTATATACCTTAATCAAGCCATTCAGGACCATTAATTCTCATTAAATTGAAGAGAAATTAAAATTGCGTAATACGACGTAAAATAGTCAGGCAAGTTGTTGTTTTTTCTTTTAAATAATAGAAACTATATTTAGGGAGCGAAAAAAGTCGGATACACTATCTGCTTATACTAAAAATCAAATGTATTGTCTCAACGTTTTCAGTTTTCAACATATTATCACGTATCATTATTTATTAATTCTTAAATTATACAGTTCTATATATGTTGAAATTATAAAAACGAACTGAATTGTATTCTTTATTTACTGATAATATTAATGTATGATAAAATATTCTATGCAAATGAGTTATCACATAGACATAATAAAATTTTCCTATGGAATATTCTTTCAACGAAAAAATGTCAGATTTCAAACTAAATAAACTTTAAATAATTATTTCTTGAACGAAAAGCAAAAATTTGTCTCATGGGAATGAATGATTTCAAAGCATATTGGAATTAATTAGAAGGATTTTTTTATTTCTTTACTGAAGATAATGTTAATTTGTAATCCCATTTTCCATATATAATATAAAACTAAAATACTTTCATATAAATTTTTATTTTTATTCAAGTAACAACAATGGAATAATCATAATTAAATTGCATTGTGTAATTATAAGATTGATAGATTTAATTGTAGATTTATCTACTAATTTTTATACATATATATTTAGATTTATTTAACTACTTCAATTAAAAGTTTTATTTTCAGATTTTTTTAAGCCTTAAGATGATTTTAATCTTTTTTTTCACATAATTGATGCTAATAACCTCAGCATCTGAACCGTTCATCTCTGTTTTACGTGCTATATTCTATAGCATTTCAATTTTGCTTGTTTATAAAAGATACATCTAATTTTGTTTACACCAAAGTTTGGAGTAAAGTATAATTTAATTCTTCACTATGACCAAAAAGAATATAAAATTTTTCCTATGATCCTTTTTCTTTTAGTGCTTTTTTTCAATTGACATTTGCCGGTTAAGGAGATAATATATTGCATCCATTTCCAAAAATGTTTGATCAGGCAATTCGAAGACCTTTGGAATTAATACTTATATCACAAATTCTTTTACTACGAATCAGATTACTTATGTTATTGCAAAAGCCCTATGTAGGGTGTCTAAATAATAAGAATCTTAAGATATTTTACCATAATCTTATGAAACGTATTCTTCCAACGATACATTATTTTCAAGAAATAATATGAATGAATAATATGAATTCAAGAATAATATGAATACTATATCTTGTTACTTCCAATAATGGAATGAATACTGTCCATGTGTCTTTTATTATTATGTTTAGCAGACTGATCGATCTTCGAGGTTATGCATAAAAACATGCACTTTCATATTAAAGAAATATTATTTTAAGATATTATATCCTTATAGACTCATAGTTAGATTCATAATATATTGTTATGCTGCTATTCATGCGAGGGCAAATCAAAAAATATTTGCGCCTATGTTTTATTCTCTTTAAACAGGTACACACAGATATTTACATATATACGTAGTGTACTACGTTCCTTTCATTATTTCTCCACATAGTCACCACACCGGTTCAGACATTTGTCCCATCGCAACACTAAATTAGAGATCCCCCTGTGGTAGAATTCTTCCGGCTGCCTGTGGACCGCGTTCTTGTATTCTTCATAACATGTTAATCTCTGTCCTGCCAGAAACTTTTTCAGTGGACAGAAAACATGAAAATAACTAGGGTCAAGGGCTGGACTGTAAGTGGGTGTTCCAAATTCTCCCAGTGAACGCTCATTTTCATGCAAGTCTTCACGACCTTTTCGAAACTCACGACACCACCATTGAACACTGCTCCAAGAGACACACTTTTCCCAGTACGTGAGGTGCATTTCCCTGTGAATTGCTATAGGCGTTGGTCCCTTGCTCCATAGAAAACGAATAACACTCCGCTGGATGCTCATAAGCCGTGGACGTCTGAAGAACAACCGCCATCTTAAATGAGTGATAGCAGCGCTACTCATCGGAGAAAAAGGAAGATACGGCTGGTACTATTTACGGAACGTTCACTGCTGGAAATGCATATGTTTGCTTTGTATTCACAGCTGTATTTTGACTTAAAAAATAGGCGCAAAGACATTTTGATTTGCCCTCGTATATAATATTGCTAGTGATACAGTTAAAATATAAGGAATTCTAATGTATACTTACGATAACTTAAACCCATAGTAAAAGATAGAGGGAATGGTATTATGAGTCTTTTTTCTGGATGAGAAGTGTTATCGAATGAAGTATCCATGTGGATATTTTCTCATTACAATCAATTTTGAATAATATCCAATCCAGACATTGTGGTTCTATGGTTGCATGTACACAAGAAGGTTGTATCTTGAATTCATACGTTACTTTAGCTAATTTATAAAAAAAAAAACTGCCAACACTTTCATTGAATCTCCTTAAAAGTAAAATGTATATATAATCATGAATTATTATGTGTTACAATAATAGAATATATAGATTTCAGTAAAATGTAAATAAAAATAGGAAAATTGATACATTCAAAGAAGTAGACTCAGAACATGCTTATATTTCATATAATTTAATCAGGAAATAGATACACATGATTAGACATCTAGAAAGCCTAAATATACATTTGAAGTATTGATTAACAAATTTAATCAAACAGATCATTTCTCAAAGACTTCGATTCTCAATAACAAATATTTCTTTAATCTTCAAGTTTTTGCATTATATCTTATCAGGTCTTAATAATGATTTAATTAGGAATAATTTTCAACTTTTTTTGTCTTCTTTTTCTTGAATAAAAAAAAATAAGAAAGCATGAATATTTTTCACATGTTCTAGTCTCTTAAGAGATCGACGAGTCAAAATCATTCCAAATGAATTCTAATTTTTTCCGTATTATTTGTAATGTCTTAGCTTAAAGGAACGATTATGCTCTTTAACACTCAGAACATTTATTTATGGACAACACAAACGTACTCACACAACAGAAAACATTTAAAATGAATTTAGAAGCAAAAGGGGGGGACATGTTTAACATGGCTAACAAAATTTAGAAAATTAAGGAGTATTAGAAAATTTAGAAGTCAGCTCTGTTGCAAAAAAAACAAACAATGCAGCGCATCAGGTACCTTTCAGCTATCACCACAATATGGCGACGTCACTTTAGTCGATCGCGGACAACGCCATCTATTAGCGAACGGTCCATATTGAATATCAGTGTAATTTTTTAAAGTATTTGCCGCTTTCTTAATTACTAGTCTTTAATGTTTAATCCACTAAACTTCTTAATTTTTAAAACATTTAGTTTCAGTTCTAAAATTAATGTTTTGTTACTCATAGAAAACATCAATAAATGGGAATTACGCTAAATTAAAACAGCTGGTAAGAAAGATTTTTTGTGGTTATAGAAAAGATAATTTTTCCCGCAGGTGTGTTCCTTATCGAATTAATTATTTTTTAAATAAATAGTATTTTTAAAAAAATCAAATTAAATCCTTTAAAGTTCACAAACTAATGATCTGTATCTTTAAACTTGTTTTAAAAAGTTTTCATAAACTTGAAAATTCCTCCATGTTCCAGTAAACTCACGAAAAAATTAATTCGATATACAGTACTTCGCTTCCTAACGAGTAAAATGTTTTCAAACTGTTCACTATTTTGTAAATATCTGATATAAGTCCTATTTTTAACTAGCTTCATAATATGATAATCAACAATGAAATAAAAAAAAGGAAAAAGAATTGCTTTCAAGCATCTGGTTCCAATTAAATTTTCGGAGACATCATTCACTAATTAAGTGGAAAAAATACGTCATATTTGTTTTGAAACAATGAAATCTATGCTTCGATTGATTTCTGTATTTCCGCTTTTCACTTTAGTAATTCGATTATATCTGCATGGCTGTACTGATTTAAAATTAAACTAATTCCAGCTCATGGGCATAATCGGAAAACAGAATTTTAATTAACTACTTAGTTCTGATTTTGGAAACTAGAATGAGTAATATAAGAGTTTCTGGTCTATTTATTTTCAATTTGCTCTAGGAAATCTTTTTCGATCGAAAAATTTGCTGTCAATTGAAAAACAAATTTTCAATCAAGCAATGATTAAATTATTTTTAACAAGAATTTGATTAAGTCTTTTAAAACTGTTAATTGAACTAACATATGCAGCACAATTTCTGGAAATATGCCTTTTTTTCATAAGTTATTAAATTTTTCTTACGACGCATCATTCCATGCTTTTGAAGGAAGAATATAATACAAAAAAGTTTTAGTTTTAATTTTTCAATAAAATTACAAAATTCTTGTTATTTTAAATATCACATAAATTGAATATGAATAGACATTCCAGCATTTATTTCAACAAAAAAAAATAGAATAGAATGTATCAAATAATCAAAATAGCCATATTGTGTGTTAAGAATTTTTCTTGACTGCTTGTCTAGAATCATTTGGATTTAATTGCACTTATAAAATGTTTTAATAGCACTTATAAAATGCCGCTTGTATTTGAAAAAAAAATTAATACGTTACTGAAAGAATATTATTGTTTTTCCTAAGCTATAATCACAACAGCGCATTTACTGTTATTAAAAATTTTTAAATAAAAAGGGGAAAAATGTTATTTTCTATTATTATAGACGGATATGTTATCAAAATGTATATGTTTTTAAAATTTCATAATAAACTGTGAATTCTTGAAATTTGAAAGATTTTTCTTTCATAAACGTTTGATAGTAATAAATATTTATGAACTTTTACAACATTACCTTTGTATTACGATACATATGCGCCTAATCTAATATAAATTAAATGAAATGTTAAAAATTTAATTTTCTTTCAATTGTAAGAAAACATTTTTACTGTGAATATTTGAGAGGCAGCTCTTTCCTTCACATGTTCTGCTTAGTCCGCACTGCGTAAAAAAAGAACAGGTATTTTCTGTAAATTAATTTTTATTATTTTATCCTTTCTAAAAAAATTTTAGTATGTTTTATTAATTTTTTTATTTTATTTTCATGTGAAAATGAAATAAATAACACTAATAACTGAAATTAGAATTACTAAAATATATTAGTTGAAGTGTTTAAAACATAGGACATATGCATCAATTTTTTTTTATTTGGTGGAATACGGAAAAGTTGAAAAATTAGTATATATTTGTTAATCTGTTTTTTTTCTTAGTAAAGAGTTTCTTTAAAAGAATTCCCGGTTAATTTAAATTTAGAATAGATAGAAATGCACCCTGAATTGAGTTTCAAAAGGATCAAATTGTTCATATAAAAATGAAGGTAAGGGTATTAGAGAGATCGCTTCAATACTGCACTTCAATATAGCTTCTAACTTTATGAAAAATCTAAACAGAAACTGAATAGGAAAGAAGACTGGTCGTGTTAAAAATAAATATTGTGATGACAGAAAACTTTCTCATGATATTGAAAGTAATATTTCAAATGTTGCAAAAGATCCAAATCAAGCAGGACTTATTCATATATCGAAGTAAATTGTATGCAACTACGTTCAAAAGTTTCGCTGAGGAACACATGTCACGGACCAAAGAATGGACTGTTGTGATATTTCAGAAGTCCTTAAATACTTCAGACGGTTATGAAACTACTGGCATTGTTTGAAGAATTCAGAACAATATCATTCTACTAGAAAGGTTGGAGGAGAAAGCTTGATGGTCTGGTTAGAAATTGGTTATGGACAAATAACAAGCTTTCCAGTGGTAGAAAGAAGCATACAGACTACATTGATGTTCTGAATTCTAAATTTTTTTCTTATGGCTTCAAATTAGGAGAACAGTGGTTGTTTCAAAAAGATGAAGCGCCACTCCACTCAACCAATAGAACTAAATTATTTCGCAGCGAATTATGTGCAAGTTTCATCAAGGTCAGCTAAAATCTCCGATCTGAATATAGTAAAAAATATCTAGTCATTGCTTGTTTATTGGGTATATTTCTTATGAGAAGAAGTTTGAATAGTTCTCTGAGCTCCGAGTGGCATTAAATACATTACAGAATTTTTTTTATCAAATAGAAATCCAATCTTTGTATGATTTCCTTCCAAGCAGAATATTCGAGGTCATAAAATCTAATGGATAGGGTATCCCTGTTGACCTGTAAAGAATATCACCTCCTTGGCACACTTTTCAAAATCGTCAGCTCCCAGCTCTCTTGCGACTTATCTACCGGTAGAAGATATTCTTCAAAGACAACACCGGGTTGTCATATTTGGCGCTAAATACCATTTGGCGAAAAGGGGGTGATGACCTCTCCTGCCGCATCGTATTCCTTACTAAAACTGCTTAGATTTTGCTCTTTTTATAACTGTCATTTTTTAAACAGTTTCAAATGAAAGAAACCATTTTTTATTGCAATTTATAATTTATTTTAGAATATCATGGCAATGATACTAATATGTTTTCGGTGAATGATCTAAAAATATTTCTTATAAAAATAATTTTGTAAAAATAAAAATATATATATAATTCTTTTTTTTTAAATCTAATGTCCTACATTTTTACTCAGTGAATAATAAAATACGATCAGGATTGTTTTCCACGTGGAAAAAAATAGCTTTTCACCATTTGTTGCGAGTTCGTTTGTAATCATCGGAATATAAAATACAAATTTATTTGCTATTCAAATCAATAGGAAAAAAGTATCAAGATAAAGTAAATAATATACAATTTTTATTTAATGATTTATTCTTATAAGGCTCCTTTCTTTTTATTAAAAAATAATTTTCCAAGTTCATTTTTATTTAAGAAATTTTTTTGACAAATTTAGCTGATATATTTCCTTTGTAAGAGTTTTAATTAACTATTTATTATTTCATTATTCAAAAGAAATGTATCTCGTGTAAATTTTACTAAGGATCCTTGGCATTAAAATTAATCTTTTCAATGGTAATTTAAAATTTCGTATTTTTGCCGTTTTCACTTCAGAGATATTTAAAAATTTATTTGAATAAAAATTTTCATTCATTTAAAAACGGCAAATATTTGATGAAGTAAAAAGAGAGGATTAATATTAATCAGTCACTAAGCGATGCAAACATAGAATTAACAAAAGAAACATATTTTAAACTAAGCATTATAATATTTATTAAATTATACTATTTTATAATATCCATTGATATTTATACTTTTTAATAAAAAAAAACCTTCTTCTTAATTCATTTCATTTTAAACGCTAGATGAACGTAAACATTAGAAATTTCGTTGGATATATTAAGCAACATATTTTAAATGTGCAAGTTTTAAACTGATAGACGTTTTTTTACAGAAATTACTGGCGCCTTTATCAGTAGTAGCTATGATGGCAAGTCTTAATGAACCACAGCAATACATAATTACTCAATTTCCATATTACTTCATAATTTGTATGATAATTATGAAAATCAAGCTCCAAATGTTACCTTGGCAAACCCATCTAAAGAAACTACTAACAATGAAATTTTACGATAAGTAATACCAAAGTAATGAAATTATATATCGTAATATTATCGGAAGTCATTCTTCAGGCTCTAAATAAAGGATGTGTTAATTCAGCGATTAACAAAATTTCAGAAGAAAAAAAGTTCACTTAGACCAAATTACAGAGCAAGGAAATACTTTCCAAGTATGGTAGCAATTATATAAACACAAGAAAGGAATGGCATGAACAAGATGAGAAAACAGGTTTATTATTATTAGTTCATCAAAATTATCAGAAAGTGTTGGTTGTGTGCACGTGCTAATGTCGCTTTGTAAACTGAAGCAATATCAAGCATGAAACTGAACAAAGCATAGCATTGGCCCACCGGATCGCTATACCTCACTTACCTTGATTACTTCCTTTGTGGGTATATCATACGAATGTACGAATTAAGGAGGGGGGGTAACTGGTTACGAATTAAGTTAAAGGTGCTAAGAATCGTGTAGCATGCAACCTGGTAACTTCTTGGAAAGTTCTGGGACACATTAGGTATTTACGTTAACATAAGATCCTCAATTCGTTGCAGATATGTGATTTACATCACGGGCCAGAGAGTCGTAAATTCAAGAGCTTCTTTGATAAAATTAGCTGTCTTTTGATCTTTTTCTTTAGTTTTCCCCTGTAACACTAATAATAAACAAAAAAAAATTACGCTGTATGTGTCCTTTTCTTGTGTTTGTTTTGTCGCTACCGCACCAAGAAAGCGCTTTTGACCACACATGAATGTATGATTCCCCATCGTCTAGGTGTATCTCTTACTCTTCTTAAAGTTTGTAATGATTCTGTACTGATACATCTGAATAAAAGCTATTCAAATATAATATTCCAGTTTTCCTCCTTTAGGATGTTTAACGTATTTGATAAAAAAAATTCATCGAAAACAAATTTTACAATCCACAAGAAGCTTATAAGAATCATGTTATTCTTGGAGGTTTTTTCATGCAGAGTCCTCAACATGTTGACGCACTTAAATAACTTATATATATAAAATAACCATGCGCGTTGATTCCAATATATTACAGCCGAGACTATAACAACATGTAATTGTTGAAAATTGCTTATTTTCAACCAAACTGGTTGTCTGTCTATTTCCAGTTTAAAAGTTTTGTTAAGGTTTTAGAAAGAAGGAGACAGATTGCTTCTTAAGATGAATTTCGGATAGAGCATAATAATATGAGTCAGCACATGGAGAAGTTGATTAATCTTTCTCCCCTCAGGATAAGGTGAATCTTTAATGGTCGATAAATAGGTTGCTTCTCAAGTTGGAAGATCTCAGTTTTCAGTATCGAAGAACAAATATATTGATTCTAAGAGGTTGTAAACAATCATTCTGATCTGCAGAAAGGATCAAGAATTGGATAAGATACTATGGAATTTTTAATTGAGGAAGGTTGAATAAATTAGTTTTTAGAATCGCTCACAACTGTTGAGATGAAGAATATATATATCCTGGCATTAGTAGCTGAAGCAATAGGATAAGTCCTGAAATCTAAAAAAAAATTAATTTCTGGAAAGGACAATAGATAGCGTTATTTCATTATTAAAAAAAAGAAATGGATATCCAAACAGATGTTTAAAATTATGTTTGATTTACTATTTGAAATATTTTTTAAATTCTAGATTTTTTTACAGGACGAATTTAACAGTAGAAAATATATTTATTAGAATCCTAATATAACCATGGGACAAATAATTTGGACTTTTAATCAGAATATTAAACTCTAACAACTTTTTTATTTACTTTTATAAGCTAAACCTTTATTATCTCCGAAGTCAAAGCATATATATATATATATATATATATATATATATATATATATATATATATATATATATATATATAATATAAATTTTTGGATTTTTATCATCAATAGATTAAACTTTATTACCGAAATATGGACCATGAAATGCATAATAACTTTGCTTACTCAATTTCATAATCATCTAGTTCTAATTTTTTTCAAATTTAATACTATTTACAAATTTATTATTTTGCAAATTTTATGTAATAACTAGGGAAGAAGTTCAATATAATAATACAGATACATCGTATTCCGCAATAAAAAGAAAATCTTTTCAAATTGAACAAAAGAAAACAATTCAAATATTAAATTTTATTTTTATATATCTCTATCAATAAATCCAGAATCATTTTCTACTTCTCTATAACTCACGCATATTTTTTTAAAGAATTGCTCTAAAGAGATACTGTTATCAACTATTAAAAGACAAATAAGTAAAAAAAATCATGTGATGATCCATTATGATCCAATAATCCATTCCCCTCTGTCGCGGAAATCCTTTTATCCAACAATTCCTCCATAAAGAAATCGCCCACAGCTTTCAATTGTTGAAGCATTACCTTTTGTCATCTCTTCTTTCGGCAGTCCCGAATTACAATGCTGAAATGATAGAACTACGAAACAGAAATGTGATGATGAAAAAGAACTGAACTATTATCATTACATACATTGAAGGAAATAAATGCAGTTTTAAATGGTTTTAAAAATATTGATTTTTTTTTCAAATTCTTATTATTTAAAATGAGATAGAAGTTTATAAATTAATTTTTGTCCTTAGAAACTTCAGGTGAAATGTTTTAGCAGGTTTTGTTTTAATCTTTGTCTTGATTGAAAGTTGGAAATAAAGAAATAATATATTCGAGGAATGTTTTTTTCTTTATGACTGAAAATTATAAATGGAATTTCACTATTGGCAAAACACACACAAATAAGAGAAAAATATATTTAAGATTTCAGAATTCCTAATATAATTTTAAAAATCATATTTAAGAATAGCGTAATATTTTATGCAAAATTGCCCTCATTATCCTCTGATTTAATAATGCTTTAGAGAAATAAAAAAAATTATAATTTTCAAAATAGAATGGGCATTTTAAAAATAAAATGTGACTTTTAGTATTGATCATAATTTAAAATCTGCATATGACCATCAGCAGGCTGATTTTTATAAAAATACGACGCAGATATTTTTTTCCTTCGAGAGTTAAGTAGCAATATTAAATTTTTAATGTATTTTCTAATTTTTTAAGACAATATTTGCTCTAGATTTCCAATGCCTTTGAGTCAACAAGATGCTACTTTAAATAGTTAAATTGTGTTTGAAAAGAATGCCGAACCAGCAGCTTAGTGGTAATTTCAAATTTTAGAAAGGCTTCTGAAGGTCTAACCAGTTTTAAGTGATTTTGAATAGTGATAGTGATCTTTATTTCTTCATTTTGTAAAGGAAGAAAAACCATTTTTTTTGTGTGTAAGTAATGGTGAAATTTATTTTTCAAGAAAAAGAGAATAGAGGATCTAGTTTTCAAGGTAACATTTGGTAATTATTTACTGATAATGAATAATTTTTACTTCCAGAATACGAAGTCCTCATAGTTATAAGTTTTCTAGTGGCAAACTTTGAACTATAGTTTTTTCATTCGCAAATATATTTTGCTTTCATTTTCTTATAATAGATGCAAAGTTTCAAATTTTTGAATTAAAAATAGAAAAATTTAAGCTACCATTTTTATTTTCATTTTTTGTTCGCAAACATTTTTTCTTTCATTTTTTATGGTATTCGAAAAGTTAATAATTTTTTTTAGAAAATGAAAACAGTTCTTAAATAAAAGAAAATAATTATTATTTCCTCATATGCATTCCATTTAATTTGATAAATATTACAGTAATTCCTACAATAAATCAAAAAATGTTTATGACAATAGTTTATGACGTTATTTAAAGGTGATAAATTCAACACTTAAAAACAGATTAAAATGAAATCTGCTATGCATATTTCAGTGTATGATGTCAGAACATAATTACTTGAATGACCAAGTACCACGTGTGCGTGCAAGTTAAATTATATTTGTACCCATTTGAATTGTTTCATTGAATGTGTCACTTTAGTATTGCCAACTATACAAAAAACTTTGTCTCGCCTTGATTGTTTAAAATATATCACCTTTCCTATTTATTTCATTTCATGTAATCACGCCCTCAAAATGATATTTTTCTAGTTTTACTTGCTATAGTCATCACCTTTTTTTTAAAAAAAACAGAGCTTTTATGAATGTAATGGCAACACTTTATTAAAACCTGATATTTTGAGATGTGCAGATAATAAAGTTTAAATTTTTCGCCAACGAATTTTTTTGGACGCCAAAAACCTCATCCCAAAAATAACAAGTTCTGACATGATAATAATATTTCAGAAGTGTGTGAATTTTCAATGTCGTGAAACATAATAATTAATTTCGAAAACATATTTCAATTTTCTTTTCTTTTATATTTGTAACGATTTTTTTTTATTTTGAGTTAAATTTCAAACGTATTCTTTTTTTTAACATTCGAAAAGAAAAAATTTTAGCGGAGGAATATATTTAAAGAACATACTAATTTTTAATAAACTTAAATAAAATCAGCTGGAGTTCTTTTTCTATCTGTAATTAGTGCTAATCTTTTCTCTGTTTTTACATCTTAGATGCTTTATTAACTTGAAGTGTGTAAGTGTTTTTTGCATTAAAAAAATATAATCCTGAAAGCATTTCCTAATGTTTTAATTAAAAAACAATTTCTAAAAGTTTATAAAGCTTTTCGCCCCCGCGATCTTTAAAATAATAGGGTTTTCTTCCTTTATCTTGCTAAAGTATTTTCATTAAAATAAAAGCTTTCTTATGATAACTTTTTTAAATATTTTTTCTCATTCATTAATGTTCGGATTATTTTTTCACAGTACTCATTGGGCGTCAAAAGAGGATTCTTAATGCACCTAAATAAAGGGATGAAGTTATTGGAATCAGTCTGGATTAATTATATTATTTTTTTTTAAAAAAAACATTTATTTCAATATGCGTAAAAGTTAAGAATTATTAAAATTCTCCTTGAATTTAAGTGTTCTTAATTTTTATTACATTCTCACAGGAGTAATGTTAACTGCACGAAATACAAACACCAAAATAGAAGGCATTTTTTATAAAGAAATTATTAGTAATGATGTTATTGTTATATAAATAATTATTAATCATAATCCAGTGATTACAGTTTTGCTGCCCTTCAACATAGAAGAGTTGAAATTTGGTGAAATTTTCAGAGTTTCATCAAATTAAAATAAATAATTTTAAATTATCCGCCATAGAAATGTTCTACAAAGTAATCAATATCAATATCCTGAGAAAAATATGATACTATTTACATTTTTAAACTTTCTGCACGTAAATGCTTTCCATTAGAAGACTTTCAGCTTTCATAAAACCTGCATGGTTGAAATATAAATTCAGAATACGTGAAGTTTTAAATTGGATTCGTTTCTTTGCACCATCACGTAAGTTAGATCTGAACGATTTAACTAGTGAGTGGAATAAAAGGATAAGTCATAAATTATCATCTTTTGGAGTTAAAAAACATAATATAATAATAAGAAGTGTAAGTTTTTATTAAAATTTTAAACAGTTAACGGAGGACAAACATATAGAAAAAGGTTTGCAAAACTCTCTTAGAATGAAAACTAATTTTGACTCAATAAAAGAGTACGATTCATAAATTTGAGCCTTTTTCAAGACTTATACTATTTTCCCCCTTCACTTATGTAGTCATGGTATTCATTATCAGAAACGTGAGCTATTACAGCTGTCAAATTTATCATAATTTTAAAATTGGTTTCTAGATATTCACATAAAAATACATTCTGAACATGATGTATCAGTGGTCATTATATATGTTTCTGCAAAAAATTGTATGCATGGTTATTCGTCTTAAAAGTTTTCTCATATTAAAGACAACTAGATAGAAACCATCAAATATTTTTCAAAACTAAGAGAAGAATAAAACAGGAAATATTTTAATGATACATTGATTATTTCTGAAACTTATTTTGTTGTCCATCTGTTACGTAAATCACCAATTAAAAATTTTAAATTATTTTTAAAACATTTCGATTTTTTTAAAAAAAAATCTAGCAAACATAAGAGCTTATGAAACTTCCATGTACTTCATATTTTATAAGATAACAATGAAGGTTATGCAAGGTTTATTGAAAAGTTTGTATGAACTAACATAAATAAAGGGAAAATACATCTGTTTAACTCATCTGAATCCTGTTTAACTCATCAACAGGAATAAAATATCAATGTTGAAATACAGGAGCAAAAAATGTACCATGACACATATTAAAAAGATTATTCTTTAATACGAGTACTTAAAAATTGCATCATTTCAAATGCGATTCATTTATTTTAGTCTTTAAGTATTTAAGTCTATTTTTTAACCTAACCTGTTCTACTGAAAACAAATAAATATATATAAAAATTCTTGTTTGCATCAGGAGTTAACAACAATTATTTTTCTCTGTCTTAAAAACATCCATCTGTAGTGACGTCAGTTTTATCTTCTTTCGAAACTCGTTCATTAAGAATTCAGCAACAACTGCCTTTGTTTATCTCATCTGCTATCTGAATCTGCTGTAATGTCTGAATCTGTCCTCAGCAGAAACATTTCCCTTTAGATTGATTTACGATCGTAAAGTTATCGTTCTTCTCCGATATATTAATATAAACAGTGTATGTAGTGTATAAAAAAATAAAAGCCTGCTCAGTGGGAAAAGGTTATCTAGCTAAATTTTAAATTGAATGCAGATTATAAATATTTCTCGAAAACAAAATATTTTTAATATATATTTGTTTTATTTATAAAAACAGTTAGGAAGACAGACTGAAGGTAAATTAATAGAATGGCATACTCCTTAGAGTAAACGTTGTTAAAAGTAGAGATAAAGGAAAATGATGTTCATATTGTTTTAATGATATTTTAAAATGTTTTAAATAATAAAATACAGAGTTAGAATATAAGTCTTGACAATGTCTAGCCCATTATTTTGATAGTAAGAAAAAATAAAGTGTAAAATTATTAATTATCATTACATTATTAAGTTCTTGATAAAAGCCATGCATATCTGGTTAAATATCATGCTTGCAAAAAGAAATATTTTCAAATATAATAATATAGGGATTAAAAAACAAACATTCAAGTTTTAGTGGAAATGTAAGCATTATTATTGAATGAGTATGACACTTTAACCAAGTTTATTGATATTTTTCCTCAAGCGTTAACCTGCAACGAAATAATTTAAGGAAAAATAAAGTTAAATCAAACATTGAATTTCTTTCTTAAATATTCACATTTCCACTCTTTATAATTCATTTGCTTTGCTAGTAATGATTTTACATCCATTTTATAGATTTATCATATCAAGAAACAGAGAATAAAAAATATATCAAATAATAATTTTTTTATTATTTTAATTCACTTAAAATAAAGCATAAATGATTAAAACTAAAATAATATCGACTTCGTTCAGGGAAAACTTGTTGCAATAGAATATTTAAAAAAATTAATTCGAAAATCTACAATATCTGGTAGGTTTTAATTGTTTAAAAGGAAGAATCTTTATAATAAAAGTTAGAGCATTTTCATTTTTTTATTCTAAATACACAATAAGAAAACATGTATCATTTGTTTGAAACACAGTTGCGTGTAAGCAGTATGTCAAAACTGAGTCCAGATTATTTTTTTAAAAATTTGTTTCGAATAGATTTTTTTTTCATATAAAATTTAAAATAGTTTGAAAAACAATTTAATCTTCTAAAGCATTTTAAAAATTGTAAACTCTTTATTCCTCCATCTTTTTGATAAATAAAGACTTATTCGAAGTCAATTAAATGTTTTTATATAAACCTTTTGCATGTATTAATGGATACCATTCTAATTACTGCCACATATATTATTGAAAATATAATATTAAATGTGACAAAAATTTTAACACATTTCTCATTCAGTTAACTGAATAATATAGAAGCTCTTAAGGATTTTGTGAAATGATAAATACAAAATGAATTCAATTTTAAATATTTGTGTATTATCATACTCTTTAAAAAAATAATGAACTATAAATTTTTGATTGTCAGAAATCGGTCTATCGTTTTGCTTTCAAAATTTCTTAACTTATATTTTTCTAAAATATATTGAAATACTACCTGTTTTCAATGTTTAGTTATCGATGTATCCTAACTTTTAATGTTAAAAAAATGAAAATTCGATTTTTTTTAATTCCAAAATAGTTTGAAAAATTTCCATCGCATAATTCAGTTGCTGCAAAACGTTATATTGTATTGACAAAAAGCCCAGTTGTTTATAGTTGCTTATACGATTATATCGGAATTTATTTTCAGTTATATATTCAATATTTCAATCCAAATAAATAAAGTTGATAAAAATGATAAATGAGGATACCTAATCATTTGATGGAATATCTCCGAATGATTATATTTTTGGGGGGAAAAATATAAGTAGGCTTAAAATACGAGCATTTATTGTGAGTAAAATTTCTTGAGAGCGTATCAGTTAAACCCTTTCCGAAAAAGGTAAAATTTCGACGTTTCGAATATTGGATTCCTATTGAAAGAAATAGAAGAAAGTGATATTTACACCAACTCGAAAAACTTTCACTTCTCCCAGCGAAAGAAATACGAGAAACACGAAACATTTTCTAGGGGTTTTAGGGGTAGAAAGCAAAATCGAGAAAGTTCAATGAAACACTAAATCCTCTCAGATACTAGGAAACAATGCTCGAATGATAGTGGATAGCTCGAAGGATTGAGGAAATCCGAAATTTGAGGCCAGCAAATCGTATTTATTTTTTGGAAACTATTTTGGGAATTATTGGATTTTACTGCGCTCCCTTGTTGTAGCATCTTTGACTATCCTCTATTTATTTCAGTAAAAGAACCAATATTTCATGTTTCATTTGATAGTAGAAACATCAAATGATTTATAAATAAATAAATAAATTATATATATATAAAGATTATTCATAAATCTTATATATGAAAATTCTTAAGTATATGCTTGTTACTACATATATCATTTGCTTTAACTATTTCCATGCTTTAAACCAATAATCCTATTTTTTGCATTTTAAATTTTCTCTTAAACAATTTGCTTTTATGTAGCTTTTGAAATTAATTCATAACCGCTAAATAAATATGGTTGAGATTTCAATTTTTATTGAATTTTATGATTGTTTTGACACAGCATTCAGCATCTTAAAAAAATTGTTATTCTTCATATTTTAGCGAAATTATCATTCAGTGATTACCTAATATCTTCATAAATCATTTTTCATTTTTAAGTTTATCCTTCCGGCTGCTTTGCTCAATTTTTTAAAGGCAAATAATCAAAAATACATTAAAATATTTTAAGCAATCATCAGCTAAAATCTAGTGCCGTTTACGTTTTAAAATTTAAAATGCCGTTGGACATTTTTACATTCGTCTTATTTACATCCACTTCATGCACCTTTGAGCCATTAATGAGTTCACCAGTTGCTTTTTAAAATTAATTTTTCAAGTGAATTAATTTAATTCAAAGCATTTGTGCCAAAACGTTTTCAGTAATGACACGTTTCTGAAAACCATTTATAATAAAATATTATTCTATTAAGGAAATTCTTTTAAATACTTTTTGAATTTGGCAAAGCGTATTCCTTCATGATATGAAATAAATTAATATTACTTATCTCGATCAACTTTATAATGAAATACTTTGTTCATAAAGTTTGTTTCTGATTTATTGGTACTTAATTTTCAACTTTTAAAAAATTGAAGTGTCAGTGTTATTGCCTTTCAAATGCACGACTCTTGCATTTATAAGAAATGTTTGCTACTGATAAATTATCTTTTGCTAAATATTTATTTAAAATAAAAATATGAGTGAGCATAATCTCCACCATATATTTTGGTAGTTATGTATTTAAAATGTTTCCAAATTTTTTATAATTAGTGGAGCCTTTGAAATTTAAGCATTATAATGGGTTTTTTTTCTCAATAAACATTGTCCAAACTTGAAATAAATTTCAACTTAAGAACATGATAAAACTTTTTAAAAAACTGTTTAAGAAGCTTTAATTTGATGTTAGCATATCAGATCTGTATATATTGAATATCATTATAGTTTTATAAAAATAAAACTTATGGAATATTAATGCCCATTTTAATAAGCCACTAATAAGAGCAATCGGCTTTTGTAATTTTTCAAATATTTTGAAGTTGATATTGCATTTTTTAAACATAATAATTGCTAAAAAATCTTCATAGACATTTTTTTTTCAAAGCCATTACAAGATTTTTTGCATGATTGGTATGAAAATTGCTTTAAAATATATTAAAACAAAAATAAATCATATTAATCAGATAATTTTTATATTAAATATAAATTAACTCATAATAAATTAAAAAACTTTTTAGAAGTTCAAAGAAATCCAATTGAATCATTTTCAATAAAGGTAGCTCTGCAAATATTTGGTTGATTTTATAAGATTATGGTTAATGCAGACTCTATTCAATGATTACAATATAATAAAACACACACATATTAATTTATTTAAGTAGAAGAATATTTATTAAGAATTATATTTTACATATAACTTTTGACATCTTATGTCTTTATTTGAATTTTGTGTATTTGGGACATTTGTTATGAATTTAGCGGTTCAATTCTGTGATTATTGTATGAAAAAAGTTAAGCTGTATCTGAGCCAATGAATATTGAATCAATGTCCTATATTGCTCATTTGATTGAGCTTGTCGACAATTGTTGAGTTGTGCATGATCTGAATGAAATACCTGCTACAAATATCTAAATATTTATAATGAGTTTTTTTTCAAGTGCTATGAATTAATTGACTTGGATACAACTATAGTAAAATTATTCATGATAATAACACCTCATAAATTATTTCTTTTTTTTCTAAATTGGTATAACTTTTTTTAAAGATTATTCATCTGATTCGCGATAAAATGTATTTATGACTTTTAATGAAGGGTTTATTTTGGTATTAATAAAGGAAGTCAATTTTATTGTTTGATGAATATAAATTTTAATGCAAAAAGCAGTGAGTTTTAAAGACTTTTCAAGTGGAATGGGAGCTTAGAAAAATGAAATAAAAATAAGCGGATGTTTTGTCATTTTTAAAAAATTACGGCTTAAAACTTTTAATACGAGATTTCTTAGAGAGCACAAAATCTTAGAGAAATGCATATATTATGAAATCCAAATAATTTTTATATATATGTCAGTTCCGACTTATTAACAACTTTTAAACTGAATGGATTCAACCTTTTTCAAATTAAAAATACTTTCTTCTAAATGTCAGTCAGATAGATTTGGGAATTTTTGAAAGTAAAAGTTTTCAAAAATGTTGATTATAAAAGGATTTTGAAGTCGAACCTTGCAAATAACTAAGGAGACTTGGACTAAGGAGATCATTAAATACAAAAAAATCATTTTTATTACATCAATTCTATGACCAATAAAATATTATATCCTCCAGTATATCCTTCAGATTATAACGAATGCAACCGACTAAAGAAATATTAAATCTTTATTTATTTTTAGAATGAGATCTTTGTTTCTTTAATAACGTGTAGTATGGAATTTTTGCCAGTTTTTGCATTCATTTTTTATATTCTATTTTTTACGACATTCATCATAAATAGTGACTAGTTTCATTAAACTATAATTGTTTTCCACTTAGCATAAGAAATTTATT
Organism: Argiope argentata; assembly: GCA_026289955.1. Taxonomy (NCBI): domain Eukaryota; kingdom Metazoa; phylum Arthropoda; class Arachnida; order Araneae; family Araneidae; genus Argiope; species Argiope argentata. The sequence goes on along the minus strand of JAOUZG010004540.1, from coordinate 133,239 downwards.
AAATTATTTTAAGATATTTATAGAAAATCTCCGAAGTCGTTGCATCTAATAAACATATAGAAATTATGCACAATCTCATCATTTCATAATTTCTTGCGGCTTGTTTGGTTTCTAATAAAAGAATATTTATATTTTCATTCTTAAATTTATACTCGTTCTTTACAACAAATTTATTATATTATGCAAAAAATAAGATTGACATTCAAGTACTTGATATTACAGAACAAAACTATGGGTATTTCGTACATTATGTTCCCTTTTTTGGATTTGAAAATGAATTAGAAAAAGGTAGAAAACTTTGAAAACAATGTGACGAAACAGATATTTTAAAATATTCTTTTAATTTAATTTAATTTAATTAATTTTTTGACCAAAGGATTTTCACTCAGCATTTAAACATATTAGATCATTTACTTCTACAATCATATAGTTTAGAGACCAGATATAGTTTAAAAATATATTTACATATATTTTACTTTTTCATTTCAATTTTTAACATTTTTATCCCTCCATCATATATATATATATATATATATATATATATATATAT
>JAOUZG010004540.1:101409-118938 GCA_026289955.1 Argiope argentata | reverse complement strand
CCTATTGTCATGAACGGAAGACTTAAGTTTTTTCTGTAGCATTTCCTGAAATTGGAATATGCATTCTAACCAGATGTTAAAGACTTTTGAAAGTAAGTAATTATTTTTAGAATTAAATATTATTTATTTTATATAACATATATGCTATTAATTTAATAATCCCTATTTATATACAAAATATAGAAATAATACCTTAATCATATAAAAAACTCAGCTAGTAATTTTGACATATCTCCATTCTTAATAAGTCATCATTTCTAGAAACATGAAGAATCCAAAAAAAATTTGAGCTAGACGAATGAAACGATTCATAGTATAACTTGTGTATTTTCATCAAATTTTGAAAGAAATCCATTGTGATGAAATTTATCTGCCTGGATGTACTAGCAAAGTAATTTGTCTGCCTATTTGATAACTATAAAATTTTAAAATCTAGACTTTAAAAAATTAGGAACAGATTTAACAATTGATGATATTTATCATAATTTAAACAATTCCAGTCAAGGTAGGGTCTGTACTTTCGAAACCACGTCAATACCTTAACTAATAAATACAATTACTCATATCAATTAAATGAATATATGATCTTGTGACTACATTATATTAGCATTATTTCGATTCAACCGAGATAAAAACGTCCAAAATAAATGTTTGCGTATTAAATTTCGTAAAAATGCTGAATTTACAACAGAATTGACTACATTTCGAATTAATGTGCCATTCAAGTTCTTCGTAGATGTTTTCTTATGTAAATAGATTAAGATAAAACCTAAATTGGGGAATGTGTTAGAAAGTTTATAGAAGGCCACTTCGACAATTTTGTATTTTAATTAAATAGTTGAGTAGGTGAAACATTTTTGATGTTATATTAAACTAAGAATTTTTGAATTAATTTAGGTTATACAAATGAAGAATAGAAATGAACGAAACGTTTTGTATAAGTTATGTGGTTATTATATTACGAAATGTTATTGAAAATCCTTTACTCATTTTTTTCAAAAAATATATCCAAAATTCAAAGTATTTCTACTGATTTTATATGCATATTTTCGACTTCCACAATTTTGTATTTGAATTAATTAGCTAAGTGGGGGAAACATTTTTGAGATATACTCAAATTAATAATTTTTGAATTAATTTAGGTTATACAAATAAACAACAGAAATGAGTGAACAATTTTTTACTAGCTATGTGGTTATTATATTATGAAATGTTATTGAAAATCCTTTACTTTTTTTTGAAAAATATCCAAAATTCAAAGTATTTCTACTAATTTTTTTGCCTAACTTTATTAAATGTGCTTGCTAGTTGTTTAATAGAAACCAATGCCACCTTTTTTTTATCTATCCATTATATTTATATAATCTAAGAAGAAATAGTTAGAAAATTCTTAAAATCATTGGAAAAATTCGTAAAATCAATCGAAAAATTCGTAAAAAACGTACATAGTATTTGGTAACTGCTAAAATGCATTTTTCCCAATTTATAATCAAATGAAATATCTAAAATCAATTAATATTAAATTAAAAATTAGCAATGTGTTATTTAAAGTATTTGATAATTTTTAATGTTCATTTGAATTTTATAATTCATATACATTAGCTTAATGTTGAAGTTTCCTTGCTTTTCTTATTTATTTCTTACATGATAATCCGCCCAACTAGAAACATTTACTTCTCTATGCCTCAATGTGTAGGAGATTTAACATTAAGCACCTAATAAAAAATCAGTATACTTAGAGCCTTTGGCCATCACTCGTCTCCCTTGGTAACCTACATTCTGGTCAGAGCACTTTTCTCTTTCTTCTGGGGTAGCTTCCTTGATGGAGGTCCTAACTACTTCCGGAATGTCCATCCCTCTGACCACTGGCCAGAATCACAGGAAAGATAAGCCCAAGAAAGTAGCTGGCTATTTGTGTGATAAAAGGGACGGACTCGAGGTCACGGCCACTGGGGAAAATAGAACGTAATTATTTGTCACTTAAAAGACAGAATGTTAGAATTTGAGAAAGAAAATAACAACTGTTTTTATCTTTATTATTCTTTTAACACTGAATAGAGTAGAATATAAGATTAAAAGAATTTCATCATGTGAAATATAACAATGAAACAGAGATATTTGATTTAATTAAAAGCTGCAATATTTTTTCTTGATGTTACATATGAATTTCTTATTAATACAATGTGATTAAATAATAATAAATTAGGTATAAATGACTCGTTAAATATATTATATAGAACTGATGGTTAAAACTTAAGTAGAAACATCTGAATATGAGTTAACGGAACATTACGATAAAACTGCTATTCCAAGTTGATTCAGATTGTGAGTGCAAAAAAATAATCATAATAATATTAATTGAACCTATAGAAATAAGTTACAAAAAGTTGTAAAATGAATGAAATATGATGAGATTTAACCCTTAACCCAGGGCGCAATAATCCACAAAATTTAAATTACAATGTACTGATTTATTTGTATGTACAGTATCGGTAATGTAGACCGGCTTTCTGGCACAGAGGTAGAGCATCTTCCTCATGTTCTGGGTGTCCCGGGTTCGAGTCCCGGTTTGGGTATGGTTGTTCTTCTGTGTACTATCTGTTAGAAGGGTGAAAGCGCCCCCCCCCTGTAAAAAAGGGGCTCTGCAAGCGATTCTGAAGCATAAAGTAGCTAATTCGTACTCTTGGCACATGTTGGCGCTGCTTCAAAAACAAGAGATGCTCCTTTCGGCTTAAACCTGCTGCTGCATCAGCAGTGGGCTTGTACATAGGCAAGTGCCATAAGTAACAACAACAATGTATATAAGTCTACATTCTATACATTTCTAGAGAGAAATATGATAGAAATAGGTAACACGTTTTATCAAATGCAAGTAATTCTAAAAAATTAAATGTGACAAGATTTAACCGTTTTATCATTAAATAACTGAATAGTTCACATTAACACCTTTTCTAATGTATTGAATTATTTATATATATATATATATATATATATATATATATATTAGGGATAATGTATGAAACATCGACTTCCTAAAAAATACATACAGACAAATAATCCATTAATACGGTAGAAGTAAGCAATGCGTTTTATATAATATAAGGAAATTTTAAACAAAATATAGAATCTAAAATTTCTAATTTACTTACACTAGGTATATTCTTAAAAGGTAAATTTTAGAGGAAATTTAATTAATAATCTTATCAGCAAAATTCTGTTCTTCAAAAAAAATATTTCTGAAAATGAAAGAGTACCAGTAAATTTTTTATCCGAAATGGGCAATATAAAATTAAAGCTAAACAAAACATTCGTGCTTTCTTTATGAAATAAAATGAAACCTGAGCATACGTTATTTTATGCCACCAAAAGAGATAATTTTTCTTTGACCTGCTCTTTATTTTAGCTCTTACTAGCCACCTTTGGCGATTTGGTACACCAAAATTATTATTCACTAAAATTTCCAATTAAATATTTCAAGCAATTTGTGCTTAATTTATATATTTTAATTTGTACACTTATGATTGCTTATTATTAATTAAAATTATTTTTATATGTCCAAATATTTATAATCATACAATTCATTCATTGTAAGACTTTACATCGTTATGATCATAGTATTCATTCTCCGAATTTCCTCTCATCTTCTCTAAAACTGGAATTTTAAATTGAGAATAAAAAGAATGAATCTAAAATGAATACCGTTTTTGATGAAAACAAATGTTTTTAAAGAAATGAGTGCAAAAAAGAGAATAAGCCATTACTAGATTTCGTGTGTACGGCAATTATCATAAAATTCAATTTTAATTGCTGAAAGAAATGAATAAGAAAAATAATATTCAATTTTATTTGAGCCAATAAGAGCATTTCTAAAGAAAATTACGAAATATTTTATATAGTCATTCAATCCTATAAATCATAACCGGTTAAATAATTATAACATTCAAAATTAAATTTAAAAAAATGTTTTAAGCTTATACTACAAAATATGATAACTATTCTATCTTGAATGATCTATTCTTGAATGATCTATATTAACTATTCTTGAATGATCAATATTCTTATTTTAATTCCATCAGTCATGGAAAATCTCAAGGCGCATTTTCCTCGATTTGGAAGGGTTAATTAAATAATCTGAAATTGAAATTTCCATAAATCAAACAATGTTTTGTCACAATAGTATATATAGTAAATATATAGTAAAATTATATAATTATAATTTTATTAAAAACTCAAAAATAATATTAAATACTAAAATAACTTAGGATTGTATGTAAATTAATAATTGTGTAATTCTTTAGAACGTTTTTCTACTTAAATTCCATGACGGTAACTTTTTCTATCATACCATTTTTAAATATATGTATATGCATATTAACTTGTTAAAAACATTTGTTGATTAGAGAGATTAGAGAGATTCCTGATTAGAGAGAAAATTCTTCATATATTAAACCATATTTATTTGAAATATTATATAATTACTGAATTAATATAATTTTAAAATATCACAGAAACATTTTTCGTAATTAATTTTCTAAGAAATATTTTTATATGTAATAAGAGAGTATTGAATTTTTTTAAAATTTAGTTAATAGTAAGAGGTTAATTTTTAATTATAAAATTTTGACCGAATAATGGCAACCTTTCAATAAAGAATACCTGTTTTTCTTTAAATAAAAAAGCTAAGCCGGTAATGATTTGCTTTCATTTTGCATGAAATATATTTTAATAAAATATAATTTTATGAAATGAATAAAAATTGAAATATATTTTACGGCAAAATCCTTAATATGGACCTTCTTGAATATTAAAATGAAATAAAATTCTTTTTATGTTTTATATTTTTGATACTTACCGATAAAAATAATTAAAATTTTGTTTCATTTTACATGCTTAAAATTCTAAACATTAAAAAAATATTGTCATAGATTTACATTTCTAAATTTAAAAGTATATATGTGCCAAGTATGGTTGAACTATGTCAATTGGTGTTGATGTAAAAAGCCAATACACACAAATACATAACCCAGTTTGAGATAAATATAAGAGGGTCATACGAATGTATTTCATACTTTGTTGGCTTTTCCGTTTGGTATTCTGTGGAATTTCTGGAAAATGTGTCAAACATTAATCATTTCATATTCTGATATATTTTTTCGTCATTCTATGGAATATGAGATTTAAAGTTGTCCAGTCACATAAGTATAAATTTCCATAAATATTTTGTTCTTTAAATATGTCTTAAGAATTTTTTTTAATAAAAGAAAATAAAAGAATGATTGTTTACATTTTATGGGGATTTTTGCAATTGACTTTTAAGTAACTACTTTTTCTACGTGATGTGTTAAAAATCAATTTTTGAATAAAGCAAAAATATGTTTTTAGAAATTTATTTTATATTTTCTTTACAATGATAAAAAAAATAACGCCTGTTTCGATTTATAAAATACAAATTTGATCATTATTAACAATTTTGAGAAATTCACAATCAATAAAAATGTGAGCATCCCTTATTTTCTCAAATTATCTGATTGCCTAATACTTTTATTCCTAAGGATCGCAACAGCCTCAAAAACTTAAGCCTTGAAAGTTGTAATCAGAAAACATTATTTCAAAATATATTTTCAATGCATCTAAATTTGCTCATATCATTAAAAAATTTTATATAGGATTTGAGATCTTTAAAACAATGTGACAAAATTTCAGAAAATGGGATTATTGCCGCCTTTTCTTCTTGTAAATTTCATAAATTTTGGAGTTTTATCCAGAAATAAATTCCGTTTTGTTCCAAAAGTAGTCATTTATTTTTTTGTAATCAACGTAATTAATTCATCCATATCAAATTGGAAATTAATGTCTTGCATGTGTAATATGACATTATGACGTGAAAGTCTCCTATACTTTGACCTTCTACCAACTATTTCTGAATCTTTTCACTTGATGACCATTTTTATTTTATTTACAACTAATTCTAGTGAAGATATTTATATGGATATTTGATATGTTCATCAAATATATTGTCTTGAATGTAGTGCGATGTTTGTTTGTTTTTTCTTTCAATGAAATTTATAAATTTTAAAATATACCTGTGAGAACTGTAATCATTTAAAAAAAACCTTTATATATTTTTTTTAAAATTTTTAAATAGTTGTGATAAATGTTAAATTAAGTAATAGAATTGGTATATTTCTACGATTAAAAAAATCCCGATATAGCTTGCCGTTTTTAAATCAAGTAGCTGAGTGTTAATTCTTACACTCATCGAAATAAAGTATTCACCACCCATAAAATTCTTAACTGAGGAAATATGAAACTGACCATATTTCACTATCAAGTTCCACCCATATAAAATCTTTAAAAAAATGCTGGTCACTTAGAAACCGAATTTATGTATAAGCATGGGGCTTTATAAATCATATCCTTGTAACTTTGAAATTGACTGTTTTTACTTTCATTCCAGGATCAGACTAAATTAAATAGAAATAAGTGAACCGAAGACCAATTTAATATAATTCAAAAGATACCTTATGTAACTCTGTGATAACATATAATTTGAATATTTAAAAGTAACGTCTAGAGAAGTTATTCAGTATGAATAACCCAATACAAACATTTTCAATAATTCTATGCAGTCTTTTATGGGAAAATTTTAAATATACTAATCATATATACAATGAGACAGGGCAATTATCCGATTATATAACTTAAGTTTCAATATTGGATCGTTTTCAATAATAATCTAAATATTCTGATATTAAATTATTAAAACTGAGAATTTCTTCTTATCGAATAATTTAATGACACTAAACTTAAATAAAGATGAAAAATAATAAAAATAATCTGCTATGCGTATTTCAATATATCATGTCAGAACATGATTGGTTGAACAGCCAAGAACCACGTGTTCGTGCAAGTTAAATTATATTTTTATTCATTTTAATTACTTCACTGAATAAGCCACTTTAGTATTGCACCCAATCAAAACAACTTTTCTCTCGCATTTATTGTTTAAAAAATATTCCATTTCCTATTTATTTCCTTTCCTATAAGCACGTACTCAAAATGAAATTTTTCTGGGTTTTGTTTGCTGTAGTCGTCAACTTATTTTTTTTTAATCAGAGCTTTTGTAAATGTAATGACAACGCGTTATTAAAAGTTGATTTTTTGTGATGCTCGTGCAATTTTTTTTTCTGCCTACGGAGTTTTGATCATTCCCCAAATCCTATCATGTTCTGACATAATAATAATAATTTCGTTTTCAGAAGGAGCTGTTACTTACTTAAGCCATTCACAATTTTTTAAACTAAAAATTACAACATTTTTTTATTGGATCACTATCTTTTTAAATACAACGTTGAAAAAAATGTTATGTTATCATATTCCAATAAAAAACGAGTAAGCAAAAAAATTATAACCCATTATGATCCAATAATCCTTCCATCTTCACGGAAATCCCTTTATCCAACAATTCATCCATAAAGAAAACTTCCTTGACCTCAACGTTAAGCACCACCTTTTGTCCTAGTGTCAGTCTTGTGTGACAAGTCTAACGACAGAAGAAGAAAAAAGTCCACAAAAGGTGCTGTCGTATTTGTTAAGTCTAGAAATAGATCGTCAATGTTCCGTTCATATCAGATCATATATATTTGAAATAAATGAAAAGAAAAAAATTCTTCTTTTTGATTTCTTAATGGATATTGTACAACAGGCTATGTTAAAAATTATATGTAATATATTTTGTAATACAAATTGTTTACGGAACTTGAATTTCATGTTACTCGTCAGAGCAACATAAAAAATTCATATATTCTATTTTCAATTGATGTTTTTTGTTGAAAAAGGCATTTCATATATATTTTTTTTTAGTTTCTTCATTTACTCTTAATCTTTATAATCGTATTTCTTGAATTCCAGAAACTATTTTAACTCGTTTAACGCATAGAAGTGCACGACATAGTTTAAAACCTGCGAAGCAAAAATAAGCCTTTAAAGCAATAATGCGAGAAGGATATTTAATTAAAAGAATTATACATAACATTCGTAAAAGGAAAAGCTTTAGTTGCTGAATTTCAGTTCATATTATGCATAGTCAAACTCGTATTCATATACATGATATTTTAATATGAAACCAAACAATATATACATTTTTCTTAGATTTTAGTTTGGTAATAGAGGAGACCAATTAGCTTTAACCTCAACGTTTAAAGAGACACACAATAAGAAAGTTAAGATATCATTAAAATAAAGCAAATTTTTTCTAAATAACCATTAAAATCAAAAATGTTATTGAATGCAATTAAAATTTTGACTTTTTCATACATTTATACATTTTAAAATTTTTAATTATACTTTTCAGTTACTGAAAAAAAATCTTTTTAGTTTACTAATAAAGTTATTGAAATTATAATTTATTTTCAATATTCTTTTTATCAGAATCGCTTAGAACTTCAAATAATGAAATTCACCAATTTTCCTGAAATTCGTAAATGGGCATTAAACTAGTATGATAAGTATTTTAGTTTAATTTTTCGTAAATGGTGAATCTTTGACATTTCCCTTTTTGCCGTCGATGATTAGTTTTATCTGATGTTGGCTTATCAACGATGATTTGTTTTATTTAATGATTTTTTTTAAAATAACCGAAACTTTCAATATTTGAATTTATAACTTTAAAACTTGTATTAAACAGATTTCTTAATTCTCTTTTTATTATGGAAAGTTATTTTCTGTTAGATTACAAAATATTCCAGTAAAAGGTGACAGTGCTATTAGGTCAATATAGAGTATATAAGCTTATAAAGATGTGAATATGTTTAAAAAATTAAATCAAAATACTCTTAAAAATCTACGTATGGAGTGCAACAATTGTAACGTTTCAAATACAGAATTTATATTTGACAGGATGTGGGAAGTGATATTGTATTCCCTTGGGACATCTTTTTATTTGAAGTTGTAAACATGCTTAACATTCTTCTGGTTTACAATCTGCAGAATCAAAGTTTGAGAAGTTCAGAAGATACAAAATACCGCAAATAAGAAAGAATGTATGCCTCCAGAGATGTGGAAAGGTTGAACAAATTCAAACTGCATGGATAATAAATTCAGATTTATTTGGGGTTGTATTTATGGAAATTTATATTTATTTGGTATAGAATGTTTGCAATTCTTCTGTCTTTATATTCTGATTCAAATATCAAAGAATAAATAAACATTAATTTATATTTTTGATCAGCATAGGCGTTTATGTATTTAATTTACGATAAATATATAAATCGAGTATGAATTCCAAAAAAATTAATACATTATTTTTAGGTGATAACTTTATAATAACAGGAATATATGATCACGTAATATTTCCTTTTTTTGATTCTTAAGAAATTTTTTTTAATTGCTTAAGTTTATACGAAATAAGCTTATACACCTTTAAACTGATAAAATTAAATCAAAAGGCTCAAAAGTTTTACTGTATATGAAAATGACCAAATTAAGAATATTTTCAGAATTTAAATGCATTTAAAATGAATTCTTAAACAAATATTTTTTTTTAATTTTGTAAGATTTGAGCTCAAATTTTACCATAATTTTGTTTTTCATGATTTTATGCTTTATGAATTGAAAGCTTACAAGTATTACTCTTATTGAAGAATAGACCAGAAAGTTTCAAGGAGACTTCATCTGATATTTCTTCTAGTATAGAAATTATTTGTTGAAAAACATTGAAATTACTTTGTAATATTTATTTGTTTAAAACTAGTGTACTTTTTGTAATAGCAAGTGATGTAATAGCAAAAGCTTTAAGTAAAACGCAAAATGAATCGGTAAATAGTAGTAGTTATCAAGTATCCTGTTAAACGAACAAGTGAAATTTGACACACCATCATTCATTTGGGATAGAACAATTATCAGAACTTTTAATTTTTTTCTTGTAAAAAATAATTAATCCTTAATTTTTAAATCATTCATTTAGATAATTGTGTTTAGCACTGTTATTTAAGGTCGTGTACTTAAATGCAGATTGTTCACATAAGATAATATATCTTAAATTAGAATTTTTAAGAAATTAATTGTTAAAGAAAAAGTTGAAGTTTTTAAGAAAAAATTGTTAAAAATTGTAAAATTCTTTAAGAAAAACGGTCGAAAACATGTAATAGACTCAGTCTATTTAGTGCTGATACTGGTCTTCTTAATATAATATGTTACATTTTCTCTATCCTGATACGATATACTATTCATATCGGAAGACCTCAAAAAGTAACCACTTGGCATTTTAAAATTAAAAAGCACTGCGCCCTTTTGATATACTCATTAGATCTCAAGTTTAAATAGAAGTCTCGAATCGTATCTCTTCTAATTAAGAGTAAATCATATCTTTCTTATCTCATTTAATTTACTCCTTTGAAACATTGGAAAACTTTCATGACTTTAACAAAACTCTTTGAAGAGTATTTTGACTCAACATTTCTTGAGATCTTGCCAGAAAAGAGAGTTGATGCTTAGTGATCTTATACTTAACGCCAATAATTTCAATTTTTTTATGCTATTTTTTTGAAAAGAAAGTATTTAGTGGTAAGAATTACTTTTCAATTGTTTTATGCGATATCACATTCAGTTTTTCTTTCAGTCCACATCGAACTTAATCGGTTTGGAAGAATCGTGATTGAAAAAAAAAATTTGCAGATTTTGTTTTATTTTCTCATCTCTAAATATAAAAAAAAAATATGCAAAGATTAAAATGAAATCTGTTGTGCATATTTCAATGCTTCGTGTCAGAACATAATTTCTTAAATGGCCAAGCACCACGTGCTCGGGTTAGTTAAATTATATTTTTATTCATTTTAATCGTTTCATTGAATGAGTCACTTTCGCATTGCAAATGACCCAAAAAACTTTCTCACTTTTATTGCTTAAAAAATATTACATTTCAATATAATCACGTGATAAAAATGACATTTTTCTCGGTTTTATTTGCTGTATTCCTTAACTTATTTTTTAATCGGAGCTTTTATAAATGGGATGGCATCACATTATTATTTATTTATATATTATTTTTTGAGATATGCGTGCAGTTAATAAAATTTCAACTTTTCACCTACGGATTTTTTTTTCGCCTACGGGTCATTGTTGACGGCACAAAATCTCATTCCTAAAACAATATCATGTTCCGACATGATAGTAATCAAAAGAAGTAGACAATTTGCCGACTTTTTATGTTTTAGACATCCCGAATTTCGTAACGTACATTTTTGGTATGTCTGTCTGTCAACCAGATAACTCAAAAAAATCAGATAAAGGAATGAAATTTAATATATTGTCTTTATATTTTTATAATTTTTTATCAATCGTTGAAAGAAATCCTTTCTGAAGAAAATTGTCTGTCAGGATGTCCGAATTAAGGTTAACACTATAACAATATAACAAAAATCTTTATATTTATAAATTACAGATTTATCATTCAAACTAGAGATTGTTATAAAATTTAAAGTGAAATTTGTCAATGGGCTCATAATCTGATGATCTATATTTTCATAAGCATATAGGCAATTCAAAAACTCAGTGATTTAAATAAGTACATAAAGCTGAATTTATATTTTTAAGATTATAATCTTAATTTTCATGTTATATTTTGGTTTCTGTTGATAAAAAAAACTCCCAAATTTTTATTTGGTATTCTGTTTTTTGCACATTAATTCTCATTCTAGAAATTAATCTCTAAAGCCAGTGTAGTAAAAATGTCTTTTCGTAATAAATGTGTATAATTAACTTTATTATATGGCTAATCACTGCTTTATTTACTTGAGAGCATACAAGAAAGGTTTTGTGAAGGCCACTTTTACTGATTTAATAAATTTTATGAGTAGGTAAAATGATTTTCATTTTACCTTAAAATAAATAGCTTGTATATGTTTATGAATACCACATGAAATATGCGAATTCTACATTGGTAAATGTTTATAATCTATTTTATTATTCCGAAATATCTATTAATTTTTTTAAAAAGATATATACCTACGTTTTGCTGAAAAAAATGCTTTATTTGCTAGGTAATAAATTATTCGAATCTCCTATAAAAATTACAATAGCTGTTTTATCTAATTTATCCTATTTTTTTCCCAAGTAACCTAATATTAGGTTAATTGGGAAACAAATGGATTTGGTTATCAAAGAATTGTTGCTTTTTTCTATTTTGAGATGCTTACTTGACAGAACAATGTCTCCGGAATTCCTAATCTAGTCAAAATATAAGAGAATCAAAGAAAATATCTGACAATTTTTGTGATAAAAATACTGCATGGTTTCAGACATAAATCCTTGTAATATTTTGTATAAAATATATAATAAGATGACATATATTAAAAACTAAAGTTTTTTTTTTCTTATTCCTTAGATACAATTCCAAACACTGTTGTGAAATCTTGGAAATTGAATATGATCAACAATTTAAATTTGTTTATTCATTTTTTTAAAAATTCTTTACATTTTTATCTCATTTCAAATGGCATGAAAATAAAAAATAAAAATCGGAAATGCATCTGTCTGTTAGTCCATATGTTCATCTGAGAATGTTGAGTCTGAAGAATCATTAGCTAAATAAGAAAATTCGTTAAACGGCTTATAAAACAAAATTTTCAATTTCTATCAAATCTTGAAAGAAAGACATTCAAAGGTAATTTGTATTGTAGTGAGTGAAGGTCAAGGTACGAACCTGCGACGCTAGAGGGCTAGTAGGCGAGTAACATGACCCTTATACCAAAAAGTGGACTTCGGTATCGTAGATGTTATCTGGATTATAAGGCTAGCGCCACAAAACTACTCACAATGTTAAGTTTTCAAAAAAAATGTTTTTATTAATATAAATGTTTTTTAAAATCAACAAAACATTAGAAAATATGATATCAGACAAATAAAATCCAAAAATTAACAATAACACTCTTCAACTTTCGAGAGTTTTCTAGATTTATGTTGGAAACTTGGAAAAGAGTTCCAATGCTTAATTTTCAAATTTTAATACACACGTACAAATGTGAGTTGTCTATTATTTATTTACATTAACTGCGATTTTAACGCAAACTGTCTTTTATGGTGAATGGTAAAACACTTAATTTTTATTTTATTCAATTCGCTAACATATACAGGATGACAATTCATAGTAACATACAAATATCTTGTACATTTTCATTAAAAAAATAATGCAAAAATAAAATTTTAAATATTGTTTTTATCATTGCAGAACATGTTGTTTTGGGAATTAGGTTTGTGGCGTCAACAAAAATCCGCAGGCAAAAAATAAAACTTTTATTATCAGCACGAGCATCTCAATAAGTCGACTTTTAATAACGTGTTGCCATTGTATTTACAAAAGCTCTGGTAAAAAAATAAGTTAATGACTACAGCAAATAAAACCTAGAAAAATATCATTTTGAGCACGTGATTATATGAAAACAAATAAATATGAAATGTGATATTTTTAAACAATAATACGAAACAAAAAAAAAATTATCGTTTACCATACGAAAATTACTAAATCAATGAAATCATTAAACTGAATAAAAACATAATTTAACTTGCACGAGCGCTTGGTGCTTGGCCGTTTAAGAAATTGTATATTGAAATGATACATGGAAATATGCATAGCAGATTTCATTTTAATGTTTTATTTTATTTATTTTTACAGCTTACATCACATCTGGGGCAAATAAGAATATCCACAGAAATTTGAAAAAAAAAAATATTTCTGGGTGTAAAATGAAAAAAAAAAATCCTTTTTATGATTTTTGACGAATATTATGAATTAATAGTTATGCTATGAGAAAATAATTGTAATAACAGAATTCAGTGTACAATTAAAAAATAAATATTTATTCAAAACATGTAGCAATTAGCTCTGATCCACCTTACATTTTTTTTTTCAAAACTTATTTGAACAGTTTGCAAAAAAAATATTTATTATTAGTATAAATAGTTTTACATTTCACAGAGCACTTGGTTTGCAACAAAGATTACATTCAAACAATAATACCCTTTATTAACAGTTAGTAGAATCAAGTAAAATTCATATTATCTTCAATTATACTGATGGTAAATTATCCTGCTCGCATGCTGCTTCCACATCTTTCATTTCATTTTAACCCTAGCTTTCGGCGATGATACTTGAAATTCCAAATGGCTAATTATGCAATTATAAGCAATTTTAAATATAAGAAGCTGCATTTGCTAATTGAATTTCGTAATCAGATAATGATGAAGTTTAATTGAATGTATGAAATGGAATGATTTGATTTCGGGGAAAAATCTCCATGGTATTTGAGTTCTATTCACTTAAAGAGATAGCAAAATTAGAATTTCGAAAATTAATAAATTGGGTTCGAAAATAAGTAGAATGTAAATTGAAGGAAAACAACCTACTTCATCCAATTTGTACATTAAAATTAAATATGATTTACTTAGAATTATTGGAATTGTTAAAATTGCTGCGATGAAGGGATATAACAATTAATAAAGAAAAAATTTTAAGATGATTTTCGTGAACAATGTTATTATAATAATTTTGATGTATTTGGGAAATGGGAGAAATTTATTAATCTGGATAATATATAATAAAATAAATAATGAAACTAATAATATTTTTCTAATAAATTTTTATTCTATTAATAATATTTTTTACAAATTAGAAAATATATATATATGGAATTTGTTTTAAAAAACATAAATTTCTCTTCACTGACAAATTCAAAATGATTATAAGAAATAAAAATTCTAAAACTATTTTTAAAAGCATTTTAGTATATATTTCAATATAAGCTACTCTGTACGGCTAATTTGAATTAGTAGTATTTTCAATTAAATTATATTTATGAAATTAAGGTTTAAATTATTTTCGGCAATTGTTAGAAGATGATAATGATTATAAAGATGTTTTGTGATTTTGAAATAGAACTAGGAATTATAGAAACCTTGTAGATACAACTATTAGACATGCCTATTTCGACAGTCACATACTCAGTTCTGAAGCATTTGCAGTCCTAAGAAATTTTTTATTTGTGCAGCGGCTTCAATCTGTAATGACGAAGGGAGATTATTATTGAAATTATTTTTATCAGATATTATTGATCCTTAGCATAATTTGAAAATTGCCTTTTATTTCGATTATTTTTTCTGAAGATTATATTTTTTGATGATAAATTTTGAAAAAAAGGTATGAAAAAAATTTATGGCAGTTAAATATTTGAAGAAAAAAATAAATTCATAATTATCTAGAAATATTTATATTCTTCATTTCACATATAATCATGAATCTTTTTTTTTTCAAAAATTTGGTTAATATAATTTTTTCTTGGTTACTTATATATAAAATTAAGAATATAATTATTTTTAGATATTTATTTTGTTTAAAACATCTGTTATTAAAATGCATATACTTTTATTAATCTAGAAAATTAGTAGGCATTAAAAATATAAAGGGTGAAACTAAATTGAAATATCAATGTTTTTGTAGCATATATTTTCCATCAAAAACCTTAAATTACATTATCTCAGAAATAGCTTCCTTCCAAGATCAATTAAAGGAATATTCGAATTTTATCTTTGATCTAGATATCTTTGTCATAAGCAGTTAAACGTAAAACATGCTCTGAAGTAACAACAAAGCTACCCATAATTCATTGCATGTACCGCCCATATACGATCCAAACAAATAGTTGATGTCTTGGAGTGACTGTTTATATATGAGCCCGAAGATCCCTAAATCACGCCCTCGGAGCTCGCTCATTAAAGAAATGAGAACTTTCCGGGAAACGAGCTCCTGAGCAAATAGAATGGCAGTGAGTAAATTGCCAGCTAAATAGACTCATGGGACAAATGAATGTCGTATTTGGAGCCACTGTCCAAAATATACTCAGAGTTTTATGAAGCAGTGTCAAGAGAATGATTAAAGGGATTTGTTTAAATCAAGAAGGTAATTTTGTTCTGATTCTCATAGAGAAAGAACATGGCGAATGCTTGATGGGAAAGAGATGTAAAAATATATATATTATTAATAACATACTTTTTAGTTTGCATTGCATCCCTAATAGTAAAGAAATTTTGTACAGTAATGTATGACGTTGATTAATATTCGCAATATTGTTTGATATTGTAGAATATTGTTTAATATATATAGAATATTGTTTGATATTGTAGAATATTGTTTAATATATAGAGAATATTGTTTGATATTGTAGAATACTATTTGATATTGTAGAATACTGTTTGATATTGTAGAATACTGTTTAATATTGTAGAATATTGTTTAATATTGTAGAATATTGTTTGATATTGTAGAATATTGTTTAATATCATATAATATCACACAACATTGTACAATATAGTGCAATAGACTGTGCTACGTGGAATTGAAGAACGTCATCGATGCAATTTGTTAACGAGGTGATTAGTTGGATACGTTGATAATACATAAATAATAATCACGATAATATAATTATGTTAACATAAAAAAATTAATTATTTTATCTTTGAAATATATTATCGTATTTTAATTAATTGTTTTGGAATCAAAATTCATTGCCTATTTAACTTAAGGATTTTTGAATTCCATTGTTATAACATAGGTTGTCCTTTATCTAAAATCAGTTATAATATTTTACAATTTTTAACAATTTGAAATTATTTGTCGAAAAAAATGGAACAATTCTCCGGTATTAGATACCAGTATAATTATAAGCTTTGAATTCATTTGATAAAAAGTATGCTTTTGTGAAAATAAATTAAAATGTAATTCTAAAACAATTGATAGTTTTGATGATTTTTTTAAAGTTTATTCAACTTAGCAAGAAATATTAATTTTCTGTGGAATAAGAGAGCTAAATAATTTTCAAGGGGAAAAAATACTTGTATACATTATCAAATGAATGAGATTATGGCACGTATTTAAGATTTAAAGTATAGGAGTGATTATATACATTTATAATATGTTATAACAATTTTAATAAACTTAGAGTTTTCTTTCTTTCTATTTTCAATATTGGGAAATTATAATTACTTTATTAATTTATTTTTTGTTTTAATACTTCTTTTAAAAAATTTAAATATTATTTAATCAAACAAACATTTTCTCCTTCTTCTGAATTCCAATCTTAGAATTTTTTTAATAAACATAAACTTCAATAATCGTAATTCTTAATAATGTTGAGAGATTAAAAATACCATCTTATTAAGAAGAATCATAACAAATTAATGTACTTGTACTTATTAATAATTATCTAACTATTTTCATTTTGTTTAGAAATCAGAATATAGCGATTTCTCCCATTTTGGGTAATTTTTCTGTTTGGATGAGAAACTGCGGAGTAATCAGGCAACATCTACCTCTACTGGTGGGTACAATAATGGAAGAGACTGAGTTGCCTTCACTTCCATAATAGATCTTCTCTCTTAAAACGAGAGTAAGGTATATTTACCGTGATGTAATCTCTCTCTCTCTCTCTCTCTCTGTGTGTGTGTGTGTGTGTGTGTGTGTGTGTGTGTGTGTGTGTGTGT
>JAOUZG010004540.1:84072-101399 GCA_026289955.1 Argiope argentata | reverse complement strand
TGTGTGTGTGTGTGTGTGTGTGTGTGTGTGTGTGTGTGTGTGTGTGTGTTCGTGCGTGCTTCCATATTCAGAAATATAAATTTCTTTTGTTAGTTACAGAATTAAATACAATATAATCTTTATTTGTAGCCTTACAGATATAACTGGTAGATAATAATAGCAATTTATTTCAATTTCAGACGAATAACTAATAACTTGTTTTCAACTTAAACTTTTTAAGGGAATATTAATCGTTTGGGATTAGAAACTCATCTTTAGGGAAATTAGGAAAAAATTAAAAAGTGAGGACAAATATGCACAACTTATTTTCTTGTTTATATATATATATATATATATATATATATATAATGTTTACCAAACAGATTAAAAATAACCATTTGGTGATAATTTTCCTACGTTACAGTCTTTAAACAGGTTTTGATACAATATATACATCGGATGTAAGTCTCACAATGGCTTGTGTAAATATTTAAGGAAAGGACAATAAGAAATAAAAAATATATATTTACGATTTTAACTGTTCCCTTTCGGCAATTCGTTTTATGATGAGGAACATAGAAAATATGATACTTTTGTTATTTGAAAAAATGATATAAAGACTTCTTTGTAGTTGTTTCTCAACAGAGCGGAAAATTGAAAACGTGAATGTTTCTTCAAATAGAGTGAAAGTTTAGATTTAAATTGCTACGTATTTTGAATGTTTACATTTGTTCTTTTTCAAGTACTGCAGTCTTTGAAGAAAAATATTTTATGAATAGATTTTCAAAAAAAATCTTGCAATTTCAGATAGTCAATAAAATTCTTGATATTTTCATCGGTTTCTTTTCATAACATTTAATGGAATTCTCAAATATTTGATACTATTTTTCACTCGGTATAAGAATGTTTTGAAAAAATCAAAGAGAAGATATTCAAATAGATTCAAATGATTCAAATAGATTCAAAATGAGAACCATTGTTTTATAGAATATTTTTATGGAAGAAAAATAAAGATTTCTATGAAATTTGAAAATAAATATCAGTTTTTATAGATCATAATGGGTTCTAAAGTATATTTTCATTTACATTTTTGAAACGCAAATAAAGTTCAACTGTATCTATATTTCATGAATTTTTTTTTCAGATATGATTTATCAGAACATAATGAAGAATGAATAGTTTCTTCAGTAAAAATATTAAAAAGAATTATTCAATGTTCTTTTTATATATACCTTTACGCTATTAAAATTAATTCTTTATCAAATAACGTTATATTTGATAATATTAACTGTTTCGTTTTAAAGCGACGATATTATAATTTGTTATCAGAATTTATTGTTCTTATTAATACCATGTTGACTCAATTTAAGTGCATTTCAGTTAGATAAAAATGATACCAATGGAGTCTATTTGAATTAGGCTTATATGTATTATGCATCGTACATTAAATCGAATCTTAAAATATCTACAAGTTTTCATTTTTTTTCTCCCTGACATTTCTGAGGTTATTACATCACTAATCCAGAATCTCATAATTCGAATATACAATTATATGTTCTAGTTAAAAATTTAAGCTTTTTTTATTTTGCTGCAATTTTGTAAAAAGTAAATAGTAAGATACGAAATGCACTAGGCTGAGGCATTATATAACACATAAGGGCTGATAAATTTTAAGGACAAGTGCTAGTATTTTTCTAATATATATGTTTTCATAGTCTCTAAAAAGGTATTATCTAGAAAATCCCACAACAAATTTGTGGACTTTCACAGTAAGTCAGTAAACGCTTTGCGTAGCTTTGATATACTTTAGATAGGATACATTAACCTTTGTCGTAAATTTATCCTTTTTTAGAAAGAGATTTTAGAGTGTTTTGCAATTAATCGATGGTTTTCGATTATTTATATCTGAAGATTGAATATGCGATTTAGATGCTTTATTCCGTATTGAGTGAAACTAAAATTCGACTTATATCTGCAATTTCAGTAGAAAAATCATAAACTCGATATGTTATATTTGTCATTTTGTTTTTGAGTTACCTCAATTACATTTTTCCGGAAATGCAGACCAAGAGATGAACCATCCTTTGTTTGTTTTAATTCAAAATATCAATAAATGTCTACACTATAGATATGACAACCGATTCCAAATATCTAGCTTTTTTCAATTGGTTTTAATCGGGATTACTTAGATTCTAACATCCAGATATATAGACTTCCTCTGAATAAAATTTACACAAAATGTCCCTTATTGATAGTAATCACGAAATTATATCAACAATCAAAGATCGTATACAAAATTTCAATCGTCTGGTTGAAAACTTTTGTAAGCCATCTTTATTACGGTCAATGAGCATAACTTTGAAAATGTGTTTTTTGAGCTCAAAAAGGTTTCAAACATGAGGATTGGTCAAAATTTCAAATTTGAATTTTTTGAGAACGACTATATTTTCTACATATTTTTAATTCGAGAATTTTGGAAATTACTCTGATGTACACAATTGGTAACATATCTGAAAAACATTTTTTTAAATAGAATGGAGATGAGACATAGCAGTGTCTGGACTTTAAGGTACAGTTGTTTTTTACCTTCCTTACTCTAGATACACCTTCTCCTAGCTGCAAAATTTACTTGAAACTATGTCGTCATATTACTAATAATATTTTCCAATAATTCTTGAGTCAAGACTACCAGTCAGTTTTCTTAATGTGTATTTGTATGAGTTTTCTCTTGCTCTCCTTAAAAAGCAATTGTAAAACCAGACATTTCAACTAATTATAAATATTAAATAATGGGGAACACTGATAATCTTTTCGAAACACGTGTTCTCTTACCAGACGGTCTTGAACAGCAAGATATTTTTTCAGCTTGCGTAGCCCTCCATAACTACGATGTCTAGAATTATGGCATTATAGAGTACATTCATGAGGAGGTGAATAATTTCACAGTAAGACTCTCAAGTCACTGAGCTAATGACATTAAGCGCCTCTTTTTTAATTCAGCAATAGTATTCATTTCTAAAAACACCAGGAAAGCTCTAATTTCCTGATATTTGTAATTTAAAGACAGATATCAGTAATCTCCCAATATCAACTCTCATCTAAAATCATTTAGGAGACCATAATTCATTTTCACTTGTAAAAAATGCACAATTCCATTGAGAAGTTGTCCATTATTCGTATTCATTACACCATTAAAGACATTGTCATAGACTGTTTGTACGAGTTTTTAAGGCACAGCAAATAAATAGTATTCAAGTGACAATAAACAAAAACATCTGTCATCAGATTCTACATAAAGGTGCTGTACAATGTTAACCGACATTTAATTTTGAAATCTTTTGTACAAAATAGAGTTATATTGTAATCGACACTCTATAACAAAAAAAATCGACGCAAGAAGAAGCAATCATTCGATTGCTTTGAAATTTCGTATGCTTGAGTGTTTTGAGCAGATATAAAAATGATTAAATTTTGGTGTCCAATGAATGAATAGTTTCATATCCAGCAGATGTGTATAAGGAGCAGTTCTTTAACGGTTGTTAAAAATTTCGGTTTGATTGCGATTCAGATTATTTTTCGACAACGTAAAAAATGCCTCGCCGCAGGGTTCGTGCTCATTGCGAGCAACTGTCAGAGGTTGATAGAGGTCGTATCATTGGTTGAAAGAGGCTGGTTGGACAAATTGGAGATTCGCTCGTCATATGAATTGAAGCGATGCTGCGATTCAAAGATGCTGACAAGCATGGGGGGGGGGGGAACGGCAGAGTTCAGCGGCAGGATGGTGGTGGTCAAAGTGCCACAACAGATCGTGAGTGATTATGCAATCAGCTGCCACAACGCCTTCATCTCTTTCAACCATCAGACATTCCAGTGTCCACCATGACCATTCACAGACGGCTGAGACAGCGAAATCTACACTCTAGCCAACCGTTAAGCTACCTGCAACTCACGCCTGAACACTGCCAAGCCAGATTACAGTGGCGCATGGCTCAATCAGATTGGAATGATGATCCCCCAGGTGTTAAGATAGATAATGTTTTCTTGTAGCATTTTGAATGTAGAATGCAATATTATTTTTGTAAAAAATGACCGGAAATGTTATTTCCTTCTGGTTTTCCAGTTACTTTGCGCTGCTAGCTTCCGACACATTTACTAGTATCAAAGTTTGCATGTGTACCTTCTTTATGGAGGTTTGAAATTCCATTGCATTTGCCAACGGAAGCCGCCATTTTCAACATATTTCAAAATTTTAATTTTAATCATTTAATTTTAATCATTAGCACCATAAGTATCGCCCATGAGCCCTTTTAGTATGTGCAGAGTATAAATCATAATTCAATTGTTTTAATCATACAAGTATATGCAGTTACATATTTTAGTTTATTTATATTATATTAGAATATAAAAGAATTGAGCTTACTTCAAAGTAAGATTAACTTTGATCATTTTTTTCAAGTTTTTATATAAAATGAAATTATATAGAAAGAAGAAAGTCATATGATGATATGCAATTTTTATATTAAAATACATTTAATATTTAAATAGGTCTGTCTCCTAATACCTAAAATAATATTAATTAGATTATTATGATAAAATCAAAATTGTGTTCGACTTATTTGCCCAATATTCATATTTTATGTAATATACTCATTTGTATTCATATGTTAAATATTTGCAACGATTTGTTAAAGTATTAAAGAATTTGATTTTTACAGAAATATGACCAGTCTAATTGAAAATATAATATTTGACATTTCTTGAAATAAATACGAATTTATTGTGAAATATGTGGAAGATTTATCCATCTGCTTTTTAATAATTTGTTAGATAGCATTCTTGAGCTCTAATATTCAAAGATTTGTGTTGTTCCTACATGATCAAATGAGATATTAGCATTCTCTTAGAACAATGTATTAAAAAATGCCTCTTCATACAATAATATTAGTGTCATAAAATTCACAGTGGTAAATCATAAAAATCGAAATCTGCATTTATTATGACACAAGAAACAAATGAAAAAATCAAGCAAAATATTAAATTTTCTATAAATATGTAATGTCTACAAATAATTTCTCATTTAGGTGACTAATTTTTCATTCTTAAATTCCCATAAAATATCATGCATTAAGTAATATTAATTTTGGTAATAATTTAAATGTACTGAACTCTTCTCTCTAATCTACATTTTTTAGTGAAAACAAATAAAAACCTTTAAATATAAAGCTGAGTGAGATTCGATGGTTTATTGTAAGTAAATTGTCGAATAATTATATCATTTAAATCTAAAGAAATGTAATATATATATCTGGCAATAAAATTAATTTTAATACCAATCATAAAGTTTCTATTTGGAAACTTTTTTCGACAGACATTTCATTTATTTTAAACTTTCTTTATTTTAATTTTATGATTATGCCTTCTCAAATAAGAATTTATCTTTCGCCTGTGGCAATATTAGTTTAGTGTACTATAGTGAAAGTACATTTCTTTTAAAGTTCTAATGTTTAGTAAAGATGAAAAGGATTGCATAAAGTATATTTGAAAGTATACTTTAAAGGAAGTATATTTTTGAAAATATACTTCCAAACTAACATTTTAGGCAGTAATTTTTGCTTAACAATCACATTTTCTATCCCACAACGAAATATTTTTTTAAATATACCTTCAATCGGATGTAAAGAGTAATTACTTACAACAAAAAATAAAATTATGTTTTTAATTTATACGACTCTATCGTAAGTACATTTACAACATTCCATATTCTCAAGAAATCATTTGTATTAAAATGTTTCATAAAAAAGTAAAAAGAAAATTTATTTTTTAACCTTTTAAAATGGGTTTAAAAGCAAAAAGTCGATTGTTTCGTCTTTTACCGATTATTTCATGAACCTGAAAAAATATACTTTTATTTCCCAAAATACACAATAAAAATGTTTAACCTTCATATCTTGATATCTCTAATATCAGGTCAGATATAGCATTGTACTAACTTTATTTAATTTTAACATTAACTTTATTTCTTAAAACTAGTCCTTTTGGAATAGAAGAAAACTTAATTCCCTTATTCCCCTATACAGTTTTAAAAACTATGTCAGTTTTTTCTCAATAAAAATGTATTTCTTTATTTTAATAAAATCCCTTTTCAGAGTAAAGTAAGGAAAGCGAATAGCAGAATAACAATATTCTTTAAAAATATTTTAGATTTCTACTTATTTCTGCAATGTACTTTGTCAAGAGTATTATATTTCAAACATCCAAGGACAAGAATTTCATCTTTTCCTTCATTTTTCAAATCCATTTCATATTTTCTTTTTTTTAAAAAAAATTCTACTTCTTTTTAAATATCTTAATACCTTGAATGTTCTAAATAAAAACTCTTAAATTGATTTTATTTTTTCAAAAACATGAAATGTCTTTCATTAAAACTGAGCTTTGTAACTTTTCTAGCTTATCCATAAAACCATAATAAGACCAGAATTAGCATCACAGTTTTTAGAATTATTTATAAATATTTGAAATAAGCAAATTTTTAATGATGCTTTAAAAGATGTGACATATAACAAGGGTAAAGTTATTCTTAAGATTTAGACTATTCTACTTCCGAATAATGAGTGATATTTTATTTCAATGTAACAATCATCTATTTACGAGAAATCAGTAATTAATATCAGTATTTAAGTGGATACCAATATTCTATGGGTAATGAATAGGTATATTTTCTTTTCTTTGTGTACATTTCTTTACCGGTACTCTGGGACAGAGGTAGTGTGAATCCCTCGTTCGACTCGGGTTCTAATACCAGTTAAGGCGTGGTTGCTCTTTTGTGTGCTACCTGAGAGTGTGTGAATGCGCCCCCCCCTGTAAAAAATTCTGTCTAATCTTGGCCCTAGTTGACGCTACTTTGAAAACAAGAGACACTCATTTGGCATAATATCGCTAACGGCTGTCAGCGCGCTTGTCCATGGGAAGTGTCATTTGTAACAACAGCAAAAATTTCTATATTATACGGCGATAATATTTTTTTATCCTGTGTGTGTGTGTGTGAGTGCGTGTAAAGAGAATAAAAAGTAGGTTTTAAAGTGCGTTTTTCATGTTCTTTTCCTAAAATTTTTAGAGAAATGTTCTTCTCAAATGTGCATGATTAAATGATTAACATGATACGCATTCATTTACGAAGAATCGGTGTTTTAAATTAGCATTTGTGTGAATATCATTATTTAAGTGATTACAGCTCTTATAGTTGTGGTATTATATGGTTATAAGTATATTCTTATGTACTAAAAAACAGAAGTTTAAATAAAGGACTGGGATAGAAAGTAGAGTTTTGAAGTAGTTTTTTGATTTTCTTTTTCTTTCATTTTTATCGAAATTTAAAATCTAAATGCGCATATGTACATGGAGTAGTTATGCGAAATCCAATAATTGTTATTTTCTTATATTCATTATTTTATAGTTAGCAATATAATTTTTTAAAAGAATTTTCAGAACAACAATAATGACGTCTCCTTCTAAAAAATCAGCTATACAAGACTAATCTACAAAAGAAGAAGAAAATTCAAATATTTCTTCAGTTTTTATAATATTTCGTTGGTAGAAAATATTTTTACTAAGGATAATTTTCATATCAGTCTTCTTAAATTCACTTAACCTTGTTATGTTACTAATATGCCAAGCAATGCATCTATTACATACATATTACTACCAATAATTATGGGCATTTGATGGGATCTTATAATTTCTTTAGATTATTAAATAAATTTTAGAATAGATTTTTAATTTCAAATTAATAAAAGTAATTCCTCTGACCTATTAGTAATTAAAATGGTAAAGTACGTAACTGTAATCCATAATTAATAAAATAACATAGAATACAGAATAGGATTTAAAACACAGTTTTAGGTAGTATTGTCTTAGTTATGAAATAATCATTTTTGGTATGGAAGAATTAAAGAATGGAGTTGATGTCTTTTTTGTTTAACAAAAAATTGCCGTTTTAGTCAAACATCAATATTATATATTTTTAATATTTAAGAAAAAGTTATTTTTATGAAAAACAGATAAATTAAGTGCTTTTAAAATTTATTCTGTATTATTTCTTAATTTTTATATGGTCTTTCTTAAAATGATCTTTATGCATTTGTTTTTTTTTATTTGGGTTGGAGAGGATTTTAGTGGAGTCTAAAATGAACCTTAATTTGAATTCAAATAAATGGACATTTTAATTAAAACGATTAATTAAAAATTAATCTGCGATATATGAATAATTACAGATTAGATATATTCAAAGTATTAATTCTTCAAGGAACAAGAAAAAAAACTTTTTGGAGTATATCGATGGTATTTTTGATGTTGTTGCTGATCTACTTGGTCTAGACCCCTAGACCAACTCCAAAAGATCGTGTCGCACCTAAAGTCAAAAACACTCTCGCTCTCATCCTACAGTTACCTCTCAGAGGCACCGATACAAGAAATAATGTGAGAGGGAGATGCAGTAGCTAAGCAAGGGCAAGTAGAAAAGGTCTTGTTAGGACCATCGAAGACCAGACTTCAAATCTGGACAGACCTTAGTTTAGCTAAGGCAGATTGGACAAGTCTTGAGCGGGGTGTTCTTTAAAGATAAATCAGGGTGTTCTGAGGAGTACCAATAGTATTCAGGAGGAGTCCTCCCAATTTATTTTACTTTGTCAATAAACATGGAAAAGGATCTCTGAGACTTTTAAAACAGATGATATAGGAGTAGAGAGTTTACTTCCATCCACGGCAAGTCAATCTGCGATATCATTGCCATGGATACCAAGATGAGAGGGAATCCATTGCAAGCACACATAACCTACCTGGAACAATGTAGCCAATTTGGCAACAATATCCTGCCCCAATTTATCATAAATGCATGACCAATCTCTCAAGTATTGAATGGAACTTCTGCTATCAGTCAAGATCCATACATCACCCGTACCAGAATCCAGAGCGAGGCCCAGGGCTTCATTTATGGCAATGAGCTCCGAGCAAAAAACTGAACTAAAATCAGGGTTTCTAAATCTATATTCAAAGGATTTATCTTTAATTTTCACAAAAACGCCGCTACCCGTTCTTCCCGAATGGTATTTGTAATATTCATTATATAAACAAATAAGTGTCATAATTTAAATAAAGCTCCATTTTTTTAATAAAATTGTGCTACTGATAAATGAGAATGGAAATTATTTTACATTTATATTTTTATAAATATATGAAGTGAATTATTAGAATATGTTATCGATCTATGGGTCTCTAATTTTAACCGAATTCTGTGAAGCAAGGTACCATAATTCACTGTAGCAGCTGATGTTTATTGATGAATTTCTAAAAAACACCTAGTAATGCAGCTTTTTAAATCAATAATATATTTTTTGTATTTATAGATGCTGTCTGTTAAATATTTCCAAAATGAGGAGTAGAAACGTTCAAATCAAGGGTACAGGCTGCCAAAAATTTCGCAAGACATCTGATAGTTAGGCGATCTCAATCAACAGATTGATAAAGTTGTTGTTTTACAGACTGAGTAACATGGGGTAAGTCTCCATCTAACATAAATATTGAGTTCAAATGTTTTTTTTCCTTGAAAAAGCAGTGATTAGTTATTTTCTAGAATTTTTATAATATTTTTTCCTATCACGGTACAGTTAATTAACCTTATTGGTACAAGATTTTTGAAAAGATTATTAATAGTCAGGAATCATACAACAAATGCTGAAACTCTGCATACAAACGTTTTCTAAAAACGACATACATTAGCTCTATACATTAGTACATATTAAGTTTGTAAAATCATTTCTTTACAGTGTATTCAAGTGCTGTAAATTTTTAATTTTAATTTTCTAATATCGTAAAGAAAAGAATAAGATATTTATCAGGTCATTGTTGGATGATTTGCGCATAGATGTCACTGTTCTACTGCCTGAATCAATTGCTTCCCTATTTTTTTCTACAGCTTATACATTAATAAACCTTCAATCTCTAGTTCAAAGAAGATAGTAGAATTATCATATAGCTTCAAATTTCATTCAATTCTCATCAAGCACTTTATTGACAGTGATTCTTTAATCAAATACTCTGATATTGATGCAAAAAGGCGATTAAATATTTTAAAGATGGCACTATGACATATTTTATGGCTCTGACATTTTTGCAAAGAGGCTATACTTTTGCCATTATTTGGTAGGAACATTTTATTAATAGAGTACGTTTATCGTCGACTGAGCCATGTTTGAAATTTATATATATTCTTATTAACTTTATAAACAAATTTACTTCAACAAACTCCACATAATTTTTGCTGAATCTTTAATTCTTTAACTATAAGAATTCTTTAATTATAAAAACCCTGTATTTCTAATTTATTTTACAAACAAATAATAATGTAAATTCGATATTAATAAAAATTTTGTTGAAAATTATATAGATTTCAAAAAATGGCAAATTAGAAACATACTTTTAATATGTTTCCCGAAACGCATTTCAATTTAAAGCAATGTATCCATCATTTTTGTTCATTTACATGCTCACTAAAAGTTTTTCTATTTTTTATTAAGTGTCATTTTTTTGTTACTTAAAAATAATAAGTTGTTTTCATTTTCCCAATTTATATTTGTTTCAATTTTTTTATCATTTCTAAAATAAAAAGTGAAGGTACAGCTCCATTTTTAAAATTAAATATGTAATATGAGAAGTTGTAATTTTCTTGTCGTTCTTTCCCTTTATGAAAATGAATAAATACCCATTGCTATATAGCAGTTAATTAAAAATATAGTTTTAAAAACAATGATAAATCTAAATATGAATTTTATAATTAAAGACGTTTAGAAAAATGTTTCCTTTCATATGGTATTTATTTTTTATCTTCTGATATATTGAACATTCTGACTTTATTTTAAGCTAGTATAAAATAATTTAAATGGCCGCGGTACACTTATATTTTTAT
This sequence comes from Argiope argentata, assembly GCA_026289955.1. Taxonomy (NCBI): domain Eukaryota; kingdom Metazoa; phylum Arthropoda; class Arachnida; order Araneae; family Araneidae; genus Argiope; species Argiope argentata. The sequence continues at coordinate 90,460 of JAOUZG010004540.1, read as the reverse complement.
GTATTCTGAAGATTAGGTGTGTGATGATTAAGAGGTTAGTTGTAAGCTTTATAAGCAAAATTAAAACTTCTTATATCTTTCGCTCTCTAAATACATAATTTAGACCAAACTAATGGAAATATTTTAATTATAAAAAAATATAAATATTGCAGTTATTTCTTATTTCTGGTCAAAGTAGGTATTTTCTTTTAACAGATAGGAATTCTCGAGAGAATTGCATGAAATATGCTTTTTGAAGAAAATTTATTTTTCTTTTCATGTAATTTTGATATTTTAAATAATGGAAATAAAAAAGTAACTGTGGAATACAAATAATATAAAAATCTAGAGAAATAAATTTAAAAAATGCAAAATCCATTATTCATTTAAACTGCAATTTCATAAAAATTTAAAAAGGCATTTCAGCCGGTGAATTTGAATCATCTATCATGTTTATTTGACTTTCCCTTATTTCATCTCCTTTCTTGTTATTCATCATCAGAGATCATAGACATCGAAATATAATTTGACTTTATTTTCAGATCAGTATTGTCTTTATATTTGAACCTTAAATTCACATAAAATATTGATCAGAAGAAGGTTCAAATATTATTTAAAAATAAAAATGACTACAATATGCCCATAGTTTTATTTACATTGAACGGACAGATAAATAGCTAAATAATTCTTTTTCGGAATTTTATTTAATAAAATATTTTTTAATTAGAATTAAGACCAAAACAACATAATGGGAAAACATGGTTTTTTTATTTCATGTTTATGAAGCCTCAAATTGCGTAGGCAACAAATTTTCAATTTATCACTTCTATTGCTATTAGAAAATAATGCAGAAGGTTACCATATTTGGAGATTTATCGCCAAAAAAATCATTTAAAAATAGAAATTTAATTTGTAATTCAAAAGTGTAAATCAATGGCAACGTTGTTACTTTTTTATGTTGTTAAAATGTTTTATCATGTGAGAACATGATGTTGTATTCGTTTGAGGCTTTTGAAGCCAAAAAAAAAATAAATAAAATGGCAGAAAATCGGTGTTTTTCCGCTTTTAGGCTTATTAGAAAATGATGATGTTTGCAACATTTGGTGACTCATCACCAACAAAATGTTACAACTTGCCATAGATGTCCGCCAAGTGCCCCATTCTCGATGTATCGCCGCATGTGTATTTTAATACTCACACGATTGTTTCAAACCAGTTTAAATTAAATAACATGACATTTGAAATAGAAGATTCCATTTTTTAATATTTTTTAACATTTATTTTACTATTATTACTAAATGTATAATTTGAATCTGCTTCACGCAAAAAGTAGCATTTTTGGAATGTTCCACATTGTATAAACTTTATTGGGCTTAACTTACGCAACGATTATGAATTATTTTGGAGTTATATCATGATAAACTGATAGCGTTATAAATATTAAAACATCAAAATCGTTGATTTGCCTTTTAATTTATGAAATTGGGGGATAAATTACCAGACATCGTTCATGCAAAATTGAATTTGATATATGTATTTAACAATGACTCTTAAGGATAAAATTATCTTAGAATGTCCACTGGTAAATGTACTCGTCACTTAACGTTAGATAATTAAAAATAACTTTATAATTTTTTATGGTTAGAAATCATGCAATTGCTTGGAATTCAAATTCAGCAAGGTTTTATATTTGACAGGTTAGCTAGGATGATCCTACTTTGCGTAAAGGGAAGTAATAAAACAGACTCTCCGACCCACTGCGATAGTACACGGATTAACCATAAGCACTGAATGACCGAACCGCCGCAACAGCAATTATCGGGAACTTGGTTTAGTCCTAATGGCCGTCACCGGCCACGGTACAGCCCTCTCTGAAGGAAGTCGAGGAATGAGCCTCATCATCGAGGAATGAGCCTAACCCAAACCTATTAGTGTACCCACCAGGTTGGCAAGATCCAACCATCAAATCGGAAGCATCTCATCCCGAATAAAGAGGTCCCCCCCCCTGGAGTAGAGGCAAACCAGTTGCCTTCTGATATAATTTTATTAATAATATTTTATTCACGTTTTCCGTAAAGAAATAAAATAACGCAAACTACTACAATCAAATACTCAGCATTAAAAATGAAGTCAAAATATGCTTAAATGCACGAACAGGAGCATGCCAAATTTTCTGAAATTTTAAGTACAATCACAATTATTTTTTTAATTTAAAAATAGATGTTGAATTTAAACTAAATTCACTGTTGAATATTGATATTTAAATACAAGAACATCTTAGGCAACAGGAATACAACAGAGGTATTTTTAAATTCTGAATATATTTCCGGAAGTTTACATTTTTACACACAACTTTTAATCATAAATGATAAACCTTAATGTCATAACGAAACCACTCGCACTGTGAACGTGCAAAGCAAGCGGGATTGTTATTTTTTAAAAATTTAAATAATACAAGCGCCGAAATTCGCTCTGTTAGGCATCAGATTATAATATTTATCAATTTAAAATAAAATGCTTTAATAAAATACTTTGCAGGTGGTAATTATATATATACCAAAGAACTGTAAAAGGATAATCTAAAAATACTATTATGAATTGCAAGTCGATAATAAAAATCAGTTTTCATGCAGGGTGAGAAAACATTTCGGGTATTCAAACTTAAATATCATAAATCCTTCCTTATGTTTAACCTGCGCTCACAAAAAATCGAATGCTAGATAATGTATTATTAACTCCTCTTGAAACTGTATTCTATTTTACGAGGACTATTTTTCGCTGCTAATGCTTACGAAAAATTTCCAAAGAACTTCGATAAAACCCGAGAACATTTGACAACGCAATGTGATAAATTTCGTTTTAATGCTTCTCGACCACATTCTTCGACATGCATCAGCAACAAACGCTGTTTTTATGGCTTTTATTATTCCCAGGGCGCCAAAGGAAATCTCACAATAGTTTTATTAATTATAAAGTTATATGGTCTCCCAAATTAATGGAAATGTCGCCTTTAATGAAATGGTGCCTCTGGTAATTGGGAAACCTCTTCCCAGAAGATCAGAGAAAAGATTTATCGTATATTGAATAATAGATGAAAGCATTCTGCTTTAGAAGAAATGAAAAGAAACGCATGTTCTCTTATAATGAACTATGAATGTAACAATCTCAACTATCTTTAATGAGCACTTAAAGGAATATTATAAATATTGAATTTTATGGTATCAAGACAATTAGAGTATGTAAACTTTTAATAAGGTTGGATACATCTTGTTAAACACTAATTTTGGGCTATTATTAGGAGGATGAAAAAATTGTTGGTGCAAATCATAAAACACTATCGTTTAAAATTTTCAGTAAACTTGTTTGTATAAGGTAACATATTGTTAGTTATGGAAACAAGAATGTACAAATGTAGAATTTCAAGTTTGATTCGAATTCTTCTAATATTTCTGTTAGCAGAGATTCCAGCTGTGTAAAAATAATTTCTACTTTAAAAAATATTATTTAAACTGCTTAAGTATTATAAGTTAAGCAATAAAATGAAATTAATGCAGAGACTTTTAAAAAGTGTTTGTGAATGCTAATTATATAAAATATGTAGATATGATTGTAACAACCTCAAGTTTTGCAAATTTTTACTGTGTTTTCAAATATAAAAATCTATATTGATAAAATGATGAATAGGGTCCCTCATTCTTTAACATTTTATTTACTGACGGTACTTAAAATTACCATTTATTTTTGGCTTATATCTTCGTAATATGACTATTTTTAACCGATGGTATTTTAAACAACACTTAGAATGCAACCCAAATAGCAAGAAGTTAATATAAGCTAAAAATAGGAATTTAAAATAATTAATAATCAAGTTAATTAAAATATTTTTATAAATTAAATTTTTTTCTTGGGTTTCCTGTAATTATTCTGAAAGGAAACTGAACTATTAGTACAAAAATGAAGAATTGATGAAAACATAATTCGGGGAATAAAGGGTTAAGATATATGCAAAAAAATTATATAATTTTAATATCTCTATAATATTATATTTTTCAAAAAAAAACATGTCGATATTATATATTTATAATCAAATGAAATGTCTAGAAGATTCCTACATTTCATATATGTGGTCTAAATGCGAGGATTCCTCCACCCTCCTTCTAAGCTGTCACTAAATTTTTAAAATACTTTTCATTGCAATAATGCAAACATAGAAAGATAAGTTTGGTTTCCTAGTACTTTTACATTGGAATCTAATTACTTAAATTACTTAATATACCTTATGCGATTTCGACTATAAATAATTTACGTATCATTCACTACTTTCTTTTTATGATAGCTTAATATAAAGATCAGAAAGAAACAGCACAATCATAACAATTTAATGCAAACACAAAGTCTGTAACAACTAAAAGCAATATGCTCCGGAATTTAAACTCGCAAACGAACAACCTTCTGTTTTCTATTTAAGATTACTTCCTTCCTATGACTTGCATCCAAATTGAACTTTTAATAATGTATCATACGAGCATGTTGCGCAACATATCTATGGATGCAGAATTAAATGGAAATCGATAAACTCTGGAAGAATGTTACCCGTGAAAACTTAAGGAACAGCAATTTAACTGCTGAAAACAGACATAAGCGCTCCGTTTCAATTTGTTGAAAGGTACAGACAACAACAATAGTAAAACCTTCAGAGAAGCCATAATCATAACGGTTTACGACTTCATTTTATGTATGTCCACAAACCTTTGAACTTTTACTGAGCAGCAGGTTATCGCTTCTTCTGGTAGGCCGTTAAAATTTTATGTCGCATTCTTTACTGCGCCAGGTTTTAATCTTCAGTTATATTTGCGATGCATCCATTCTAGATTAGGTCTGGTTTTATTTTGGTGGTAGATTGCTTTCTTCTTCAGAGATATGGAGATAATATAATCGTTATCTGATGTTGATGAAGGAAGTAACTGATAAAGGGAACCCTATTTAATGTGTATTTTGTATCTTAATGTAATATATCAGTAATTTCCTTTTTTTAATGAAAGATTAAAACGAGATTTGTATGAAACGCTATCTCAACTTTATAAACAAATAATTCCTTCTCCTAATGAATAATGATATATATTCATTCATTTGCTACTTAATGAAATTTTTGTAATTGATAAACGTTTACTTCCGAAAATTCATTGAATGAATCTTAAGACATTAAGGACCATAAATAAATATGTAAGACATACGTCTAGGACCACACATTTTGAGGAAAACTTGTACATTCTAAAATCGTCATTCGAACGAGAAACATGAGAAAAATCATGAGTGTTTCTTAATGTGTTAAACGTAATTCATAATTTTGAACCCTTATATGAATTTAACTACAAATTAATTCAATATAAACAATTCTAAAATGCATTAAAATATCACAAAATAAAATAATTTCATTATATATTTAAATAAGAGTTTATCCTGGCTATGTATAATTTGCAGCCTTCTGAAATAAAGTCTATGATTAATTTATTCTAGTTTGTTTATTTATGAAATAGATGAAAAAAATTGTTAGTTAAAAAAGAAATTAAAATAACTACAAATTTTTCTTTAAGGCATCTATACTCCATTTCAAATTAATAGAAATTTTTGAAATACGAATTTCATAATTTATTCATGTAAGTATATATGTATGTGCAAATGTGTACGAAAACAATAATTAAAACTGCCTTATTCTTTTATGGCTGATTTGATTGAAGGAACAATTGAAAAATGTATGGGTTAATTTAGCTTGTGATAGATATACCAGTTTATTAAGAAGAATAATAATATTTGGGTTTAAAATCCTATTCTTTTAAACACAGAACTTCTAAATAAGTTGCTAAATTAATTTGAAAACTAACATAAGACTTCTCGATTATAAAAATTTAAAAAACAATTCAATGAGAACTAATTGGATAATTTTAATCATGGCATGATAAGTAATATTAAGTAATAAATGATAATACTATGGAAAAATAAAATACTTCCTGATACTAATACCAAATAATTTTTTAAATTTAATTCAGATTTAAAAGTTTTCTTTTGAATTCTTAGAAAATTAATTCATAGCGCTAAAACTGATTTATAGAAAACAATATTTGACAACTATAATCTCAGCTTTCTTGTTATATTTCCATAAAACCCAGCAAATGGGCTTTCTTTCAAAATTTACATTAAGTAGCCGAATTATTATGACTATCCCCTTAATAGAGGGTTTGATCACTTTTATCCCACAGTACTGCTCGCATACTCCTTGGTATATATTTTATGACTTATTGATAGGTGATAGGATAAATTTGTTTCCATTTGCGTTGAAATTCACTTTTCAGGAGCTTCGGATTGGATGACACTGTATACAGCTGTCTGATGCCCCGTTCGATCTACAAAT
>JAOUZG010004540.1:25945-51074 GCA_026289955.1 Argiope argentata | reverse complement strand
TATAAATCAAGGGTAATATAAAAATACAAAAGTATTATTTTGCTCAATATATATTAGAAAAATAGTTACATTTCAAAGTAAGAAACTTTTTTTAACTATTGGCAGTATAATTAAGATAAAGATTTTGAAGCATGATTAGATGAATTTAATCAGATGTTTCTGAAATGCTCTTTATCTTATAAAGTTTGCCGAATGGGTTTGGCATTTGTTATTAATGGACTTGTGGATCTACTAGGAGATAAAGTGCTGAGATCAGTTAGTCCCACAAACCCTCCATTTATTTATTATTCTTTCCAAGATAAATCGATCTTAATACTCGTTTATATTAGTACAGAAAAGAAATAGTTGATAATTTCCTTTTTCATTCAAAAAAGGGATATATATATATATATATATATATATATATATATATATATATATATATAAATTGAATCATTCTCTTAGATTCTAAGATAAGCTCCATCTGTAACTTGAAATAATTCTTGTGACAAATGAAATGGTGATTTATTTCTGAAATTAAAGTTTCGCTTTAAAAAATCTCTAAACCTGTGAAAGAAATGCACTTAATTGGAAACAAGATGCCAATTTCGAAAACTCAGATCACAATAATGAGGCGTTTAACGTGACGTAGTTTATACATCAACTCAAAGCTTACAGCAGATGTTTTAAGTACAAATATTTACATTCATTAAACATTTTTTATGGATTCCTCTGATATGAATAGCCTTTTAGAAACATTGCTGAATAAATCCACTAATCTCATGCTAATTTAACCCTTTTGTACAATGATATATATTGAAGATTAATAAAAGAAAATTTTAAAGATGAAAAAGTTAATACAATTGAATAATTTATTGCTTTAAATTCAATGTATAGAAATAAATATTAATTATAAGCTCATAACATTTTCAAGAAAAGAAAAAAAATATATTCAATTAAAAAAATTATGTAAATAAAATAGTATTATTAAGTAGATAAATTAAAAGCAGAATTTAATTAATATCCAGTTAATTTTAACATCAGTTCACGTGTAATAATTTGAATTTCATATTCAAGTATGAAAATGCGGCAGTTGATTTCATTTCAGATAAAACAGGGAGCTGCAATTTATTTAACTCAAATGTAAACGATGAAAAAAGGCCTCACTTTTATTCTAAACTAGTACAAACAATATTAAGATTTTTTTAAATATAATCTTGGAATATATAACTAAGCTTTGTGTAATGGCTAAGACATGTTATTATTTTCTTCGAAGCCTCACAATTCTGAATAATTATATTATATCTCCAGGAATTAAATTTTTGTTTACTAATCTATCTTGTAGGAGACATTTATCACTCTTTATAAAAATGATTACTAAATAAAAAGTATTTAGTTTTAGATAGAACAAATTATAGCTTTTATAAGTATTTTTCACAAATTTATTTTCCCTTATATTTTTAAAAATTTTACATTGAACTTCTCTTTTCTGAAATTCTTATAAAATGCAGAAATTTTAGTCCACAATTTCTATGCAGCATGACTCGTAAAATTACAAATCATAATTGATATTTCTTTCCATAACCTCTAAAATAGGGAAAGAATTTCTCATTTTTCATCTCCCGAAACGAGAAATAAAAGAGGGTTTTATGCACGCCTTACTTCTGTAGTTATTTTTAAAAAAATACTTTAAAAAATTAGATTGTAAAAATGTTACAAACCGGAAATACCTACGTTAGTTATATCATCGAACTAAATAATAATAGTATATATTGGATTCTGCGCCGGCTTGCTGGCACAGGGGTAGCGCGTCTGCCTCGTGTACAGGAGGTCCCGGGTTCGAGTCCTGGTTCGGGCATGGTTGTTATTCTGTGTACTATCTGTGAGATGTGTGAATGTGCCCCCTTGTAAAAAGGGGTTGTGCAAGCGAATGAGATGAGTGTGTAGCAAAAGTCGTACTCTTGGCCCTAGTTGGCGCTACTTGAAACAAGAGACGCTTCACTCGGCTTAAATCTGCTGCTGGGTCCAGCAGCGAGCTTGTCCATAGGCAAGTGCCATTAGAAACAACAACAACAACAATTGGATTCTGCTTTTGTAAAGAAAATGAGCTGGAATTTTTTGTAATTCCCCCTAAAACTTAGAGACCTGTCAAGGTGGTTTTTAAAGGTCTTCCAATTGATTATATGGATAATGTATTAGAAATGGAACTAAAAAACTGTGGATTTTCAATTAATAAAAATAGGACTCATTCAATTTAAGACTAGGAGATCCCCTTCTCATAATTCTAGCAGAACTAAATAAAAACGACACAGTAAATCACATTTACAATGTAACTGATATAGAATACCTAAAAGTAAATGTTGAACAGTGGTCGTAATGTTTTAATTACAACTTATTTGGTTATGCAGCAAGTAACTGCGCTCTAAAGCTGCGATACGCACTTCAAATAAGAAACTTCCCCAAGAAGGATAAGATAGAAAATCCAAAATACATCAACTGCGAGCAGTTTGGACACATTGCTGAGTATAGAGGATGTCCAAAATTCCCTAAAAGCAAAAATCCCAGCAAAATAGAATAAATTACCTAAAATCCAACTATGTAAAACCAAATTTTTTCTTCAACTCCCTAATAATTAATCTATCTCAATAATCTGAGCCTACACATGATTATCATTCCCAAGGAAATAATCATGATACCCAGGACCCAGAAATTGGGGAAATATTTGAGGCATTAAATGAAATTAAGAATTTATTCATGCTTTTTCTCCCATTAATAAATACCACCAAAGAAATGAAAACCGCAAATGATCCAATGTTTAAATTACTCATCTTCTTCAATAGCATCAATAAGTCAGCTTATCCTTAAACTACAAAAACACTCAAAATTAAGCTAAAATATTATCTCTACTCCCCAATCAACACCCTATAGGAATGCAGATTCTCTCTTCCGTACGCATCAACCTATATGAATCTACCAAAGGGAGAAAGAGTCCAAGCATGTTCACTCAAAGCAGACCTCTGTCAACAACAAGCCAAATTCGGGGAAAAGCCACTGCCGGGGATAGGAGCATTGTTAACCCTATACTTAACTGAGAGACAATATGTCAAACTCAAAGAAATCTACAGGGAATCAAAATTTCTCCAACTTATCAATTAAACATACAAGGAAAACACAACGCCACGATGTGCTACAATTGCTAAGAATTTTTCTACTGCAATAAGCATTGCAAAATATCATCTAAATGCATCAAATGTGGTAATAATAATCAAAAAATAAATGTCAATCAAAATAAAGAATCCAAGACTCGACATGTGTAAACTACAAAAAAACCCTTACACCTTGTAGCTTGGAAAAAGTGTAAAAAATACCCTAAACTAACCATCAAAACTGGATGCCCCATCTATGCAGAAATAACTAGGACCCATGAAAAAAAAAAGAAGATTCACCCCTTCTGAAACAAAGAATCTAAATACTATCGAACATCAACACATCCAGCCAGAAAACTGAAATATGCCAACTTTGGAGATTCCCATATCGGATGAGTTAAAAGGCATGGAATAATTAATTTAAACCCTCAAAGAAAAAAAATCCATCCTGCAAGAATGTCTAATTAAAGCAGTCAGATTAGCAAGAAAAGCGAAGGGCAACGAAGTGAAGAAGTTAATAATCATCAACCCTCTAATAGAGTAAAATATTCACATTTCCACTAATCGCATTGTACTCTAATAGAGTCTGATTGGCCTCCATCAAAAAAAAATAGATCATCCTGTTTACTAGACCCAGCGACAACAGCGCCCTTTCTTCTGTTTAACTCTGAATGTTTCACCCCACCACCAACTCCACAAAAGAAGACTCAATCTGATTGGTCACTTCCACCCCTACTCTTCTGGTCTCCCAGCTTTACCAGTTTGGCTTGACTAAAGCATCAGACTTCATGAAGTTTGCTCATGCCAAGGTCCACCGCAGAAGATCATGACAAATATTGTTATCACCAAGAATAATACCCTGCCGGGATAAACCCCCCATTGACCCAATCAACATTCGCTGATCTACAGTCTATGCCATCCACCAGAAGTCATGGCCAACATTTTTCACATCTGAACTACAACAGGAGATAGCTTCTGATTGAACCAGGCTCTCTTTAGCTACACAAGTCTCAGCTGAAGCTGTGTTTTAAGTTCAACTCTGGTTAATAGTTGAACAAACATTTTCTCCCTGATTGCCTAAATCAGCTTATCGTTATTGTACTAGTCTGTGCTATTACGTACTACTATGTGTTGATTGTGTGCTTCCTCGGTTGTGTATTTGACTGCCTATCAGTAACTTCGTGTCAATAAAGTGGTCATTTTTTTACCAAGGCCTGTTGTCTGTGCGTCTCCATACATCCACTACACGAAACTTTTAACTTTACGGTTATACAGGTGGAAGTTTCTTAACAATATAAACAGTTACCAAAGGAAAGAAAGTCTCATTTTTTTAAAAAAAATAAACAGCGCTTAATACACTAATTTCCTTAAAATTCCTTTTAAGAAAAATAAACCAAATTTATAAATTGCACAGCATTTAATTCAAGCTGTGGACTTCATTTTAATTTATTTTATAAATCTGAGTTCCCCTTTCAAATTGCAGTGATTAAATTGCAAAACGCGAATGTAAAAGTACAATGCATATGATTTTCCTCAAAATTGCCACAAAGAATATTTTAATTTTATTATATTAGTCAGGAACAAACAATAAGTGGGTTGATAATATGTATCATCAATAATATTATTGCATATTACGATGTGGTTAGTCCACCAAAAATTGGGGATCTAAAAACCTTGCTTTTAAAAGTTAAGAAAGCTAAGATAGCTAGATAAAGAAAAAATAGCAATCTGGAATAATTTATCTTCTTTTAATGAAATCTGTTATTTGTAGCAATAAATTTTCTACTGCTGATATTTCACATGTTAAGAAAAATAGAAACAAAATATCATTCGAGTAGGATAGCTAATATGGAAGTTTTGCTTTAAAACGAGCCGCATAATATATATCTGTACTTTTTGTAACATACTTTCATTATTACAATAGAAATTCTACAAATTATATAACTATTATGATACGTTTAATAAAGAGATAAATCTAATATTCAGTCTTTACATTATTTACATAAATCGACATTTGTAAATCATTGCAAAGAAAATTAGGCATTAGTTTGTTTAAATAAATAAATGAGAATTTTTATATTGAGGAAAATTATAAATATATATAGTATAAAATCATTTTTTAGCAAATAGGCTTAAAAATTTTTGAATCTTAAACTCCGATTTATTTCATACCGGGAAACATAACTTAAACAAGAAAAAAAACCATTATAAAAGATACATCAGTCTATATTATTAGACAAGAGCAAAAAAAAATAAAAAACTGCATTTTATCCTTTAGTGATTTTACTCTTATAATTTGTTAAAGATTTCTTTAACACGTATAAAGTTAGAGAAGAGAATCTTAGATGTCTTTAAAGGAACGTTGTAAGCACTAGGGATTTTTATACCTTCCCTTGGAGTTCAAGAAAATACTAAAGTCTTTTCTAGATTGTTTGTTTGTAAAATATATTGATAACTTAATATCAATATAACGAATTATATTAGATAGCCCAGTAACGACATCATATTGTACTTATTTTTTAATAATAAAAGAAAATCTTGATTTTTTTTTTTTTTTTGAAAATCTGAATATAAAAATTAACTTAGTCATTACTCTAGCCATAATTTTAATCGAAGCAACTTTTAAAAAAATGAAATAAAAGCTGCTCTTCGTTACTTAAAATACAATCATAATCATAATCTATAATCATTTAAGCGTATAAATATTTTATACAGATTCAATGTATAATGAATAATACCTATTTTTTAGTTGAAATGTTAGAAATTCACGAATAAAAAAAGAGATTAATAATTGTAGTATAACATTTGTCTTTGAGATGTTTTATTGTTAATGTTTGAAGAGAACAAGTGGATCACAAGATAAAACATGACTTGTCCAGTCATAGTTACAAAGCATTAATTATATTGAATAAATAGAATATTTTTCAATTATTGAAAAATAGAATCCAAAAAGTGTTTAAATAAAGAAATAAACAATAGCAAAAAGTTCATATCAATGTAAATATTTAAGACTTTAGAAAATTGGTTTATAAATAAAATTTCACCCAAATTCTGATTTTTAATTAGCTATCAAAATAATTTGCCCATAAACTGCCAATAGAACATTATTACATTATAAGTATAATACTTCAAAAATTGTTTGTTTAAATTCATAACAGTTTATAAGTTATATGAACAATAGTAAAATTAAATGACGAGAATTATAATATTAAAATTATATTTTGAGAATAAAAGTTTACTGACACATCAGCTGATACGCATATTAAATGTAATAAATTTCAAAAAAGATAGATATAAATTTAAAAAAAAAAGATAAATGAAAATAGCAATGTATAAAATCATAGGATTTCTCAGATGTTACAGAGCCTTGAAATAAAAACTAGGACTATTAAAGATTTTTATATTACGTATAATTCATTATTTTTCATCCTAGATTTATTTCAAATAATAATTCAAAGAATAATGTTAGAAAATCAACTTAGAATACACTTGAAAAATATGGATAATCAGTCTCAAATTTTTTAGACCATAAATTACAAAGTATCCAATAAAAAAGGCTATTTGAATTTACGTTCTCATACAGGGTATGTTCATTATTTTAGGATTAATTCTCTTCTTCAAAGCATATAATTTAAACAATTTCATTTGCAATATAATTATCGCTTGAAAAAAATTTAAGTGATAGAATGAAGAATTTAGATTTAACTATTTAAATATTGTACTAAGTGTTTTTTTTTTAAATATTTTCTGAGATATTTAACACTAAAAAATTATTTCATGACAAAATGTAATGCATTTTTATTATTATGCTCATTAATTATTATTTAAAAACCTTAAAGGAATTTAATATTTTCTACAAGAATATTTCAAAATTTAAATGAATTTCTTTTGAAGAGAGTAAATCTTAAATTATCATGATCAGAAATTTTGTACAAAAATATTGATATTACATATTTTTTGTGTAATAGGATAATATATCAGAGCTATTAAAATTAAATCTGTAATTTAGTATCGAAATTTTATATATTAATATCAATAGAAACTGAAATAATTATCTAATTTCATAGGAGAAAATGTAAATACGATTGTAAAATGTGGATTTTATCAATTACTGGGTTTAAAAATCATTTCCTACTATTATTTATAACAATTTTTTTAGACTTGAATGATGTCAAATTTTGGTTTAAACTTTATTATCATCTAATAAATTATTTATTTAAATCATAGTTTAGGCTAGATCAATAATTTAAAAAAAATATTTGTGTGTCACTTAAGAATAAAATTGCTAAACAAACATAAATATATTAACTTAAAATTACACACCAATCCCCCTTGCTTTTAAAGATTTTTTTTTAAATTTTAAAAAGTACATAATTTTTCAAAGTGATAAAAATATTTTATATGTAATAATCCTTAAAGGTCTAATCACTCAAGCAACAAAGAAAAGTTCCAATCGTAGTTACTAAACAGTATGCAGTTAAAATTGCATGTATAAAATAATAGATACTTCATAGTTACGGTTATAGAAAAGTAATTTAAAACTTCCGAAAATGATCCCTTTCATGCCTTGAGTATCGAAAAATCATAAATTGCATTGGAATTATACTGATATTATGAAAACTGCTGCAAAATGTTTTTTCCTTGCAATCAGAAACCTGCGATATCCATTAAAAAATAATCACGATTTCGATTGCTTGTAATAAACTAAAATTGTTAGAAATTTTCTTTTGATTAGTTGAGATTATATGCCGGCAAGGATTCATATACCAAGCAAATTATTTTTTATAATCACATTGCACAGTATTTCTATATTATACCATGCACTGTCAAAATTTACATATCTTATACTCGTAATAAATAAATGAATTTAGAGAAAATGTGAAATTCGTGTTTTAGATAAATTATTTAAAATTCAACCTTAATTATCTTAATCATTCGGAAAATGACATTTAAGATCAACATCATTATTAATACTTAATAATTTTTAGTAGATTTAGAAGTTTTATTAAGCTTTCAAAAGTAACGAGTTAAATCGCCAAGGTGAAATTATAAATAGATACAGCGAAATTGCAATAAATATTTTTCACAATAAAATTCCGTGATTTATATTATTGTTAAGAAAATGCTTATGAACACCAAACAAAGAAACAAATTATTATATTTATAATCTTTCATTCCATCACTCACGTGTAAAACCAAAATAAATACATAAATAAAAAATAAGTAGCCGATATACCCTATTAACCACTTTATCATTAATATTTCTGAAAGTGCTCATTTCCTATATCTACAGGGCAAGAAATGATAACCATTTAAAGAGATTTTCACTTTCCCAGAAAAATCACTCAAAATTAAAACTCGTGCCTTGAAGGCTCCATTAAATATACTGCAGAAACCATGTACTTATGCTGAAGAGTTCTAGATTTGTTGGATTCGCTTTCGTAGAAAACTGCTTGCCTTGGGAAATTTCATAGAAAATTTACTGACTTCATTTGAAAATAGAAAAGAAATGGAAATAAATCTGCAAATAGTTCCAAATATCTCAAGTATCAAGAACACGATCGAATATTAAACGAAGTTCTTAGGAGAAAGAATAGATATTACGGTCTATACTTGGAAGCAAAAGTAATTTGAAATATATATGAAAAACTAGACAAATCATTTTAAAGTAAATGCAAGTGATATTAAAATATTTTTTGTAAATGGATGAGTTCTGACTGTTTTTGTTTGCAGTTCATTTTAAAAGTTAATTTTTCTAAAGTTGTTTATGAAATTGGTAATTTGCACGATAAAAAAGGATTAAATTATTTTTTGTAGGACGAGATAGCCTGGTTAATAGAGCGTTGCACTCTTATTCCTTAGGCTGCAAGTTCAAGCCTCGCCGGCCATAGATTCCCCAAGTGTGTGCTGACAGGCGTCCATTAAATCTGTAGTGGTCACTAAGTCCTCCAATTCTTGAGTAATATTACTGGTGTACTGGGTCAGAGGTGATCGGTCTATGATCCAGAACTAAATTACGATCTGTGGATGAATGAATTAAAATTCATGAATGAAGTCTACCACCTAAAAGGGTTGTGACGTGTTTGTAGCTTAGTCGTACTCTTGGCTCTAGTTGGCGCAACTAAAAAACGCTCAGTCGATTTAAATCTCAGACAGCCCGGTCAGAGGACTTGAAAAATGGTCATAAATAACAGCAACAAATTATTTTGTGTTCATAATCATATTTCGTAACAATGTGTTTAGTTTAAAAAGTTTATTTTCATTCTTGATTTTTAAATTAAATGAAGTATATAAATGGTTCCGACAAAAATAAATAAATAAATAATAATAAGGAAATCAACGAATTTGGAAATATCTTCTTTTTATGAGTTTCCTAAAACGATGAATAATATATAAAATCAGGGATTCAAAATCTCAAACTGTATCGCAAATTAGCAATTTTAAGTAAACTCTCTGCTTCGATTATTTTAATTCACGTTTGTATTTACTTAATGATTTTTTCGTTAGGTAACATATTTCATTTTTGATCCTTTCATTCAGATTTCATTATATTTCGCTATTTAACATTATTATGCAAATATGAAATATCAATTATTATTGAATTTAGAATTTTTTCTCACAATGAAATTGAATAAAACGAGGAGAGGAAACGCTACAGGATAAGGTAATTGGAAATCTTTTTTTTAAATTTTTTTTTGGCTTATAAACTCATTGTTTTCCCTTTATAACCGTTCACACTCATCTAATGTATCTATTGTTAGGCCTAGTAACATGGGAAATAATTCCCTTTGGAAATATATAATTTTTTAAATAGTATATGAAAAAATCTCCCAAATTCATTTTAAATATGAAATGTGAGTGTTTAATCCCTTAGGGAAATTTCAGAATATCTGAGTTTTCTCATATCAATAAAAACAAATGCAATTCTGTTACATAAAAGGGTACTATGTAAACATTGTTAAAGTTTTCAGATTATTATTTTTTTAATTATATAATAAAAAATCTCGATTCGCTATAAAATTTAAAGTACAAGTTTATATCTGAAAGTAATCAATTTATTGAATGGCCACCGCTACCAGAAATTCATCCAATTGTGAACGTAACCTCATGAACATCTGCCAATTTCCCTGTACCATTAAATCCATGTCCATCAGATACAGTGAATTGGTCTCGTTCAATGGGAGGTCTATTATGATAGTGCTGATTACGTATTTTGTGTAAAACCCATGCCCAGCAGGTGGCTTTTCCGCGTAATTGTGTTCTGATGGGGGTTGTTCAGTTATGCCTCCCAGCTGATTTAGTGTAACTTTAGCAGACTTCAAATGATCATCAATAATGATTTTAACATAACCTCATTAACATCAATCAAGAGTATATGAGATTATCTAATTATCTGGGGTTGTTTTTAAAGAAAAAAATTATAATTAAATTATAAATCTCTAAAATATAAATAGTATGGTTAATCTTTATGCAAAATTAAATACATTTTTGGAGAACATGTATATATTTCATCTGCTAATTTGAAGCAGATTTAGCTTATTAATAAGTATCTTTCATAACTTATTAATAAGCTTATTAATAAGAAGAAATTCAGCTTATTTATAAGTATCTTAAGTTTATTGATTAACCAATTGAAAATATTAGCAATCTTGGAATTTTAACAACCAATAATTTACCATATAATCAATCATCAAAATAAAGTATCAATCTCCAAGTAAGTTTCCAAACCTCATAATAAAATAATACTTAATGTGTAATCAAAAATATCCCAAATATAAAAGATTAAAATAAATGATTAAATGAATGATTCTGCTATGCATATTTCAATGTATCAAGTCAAAGCATAATTTCATGAACAGACAAGCACCACCTGCTTGCGCAAGTTAAATTATATTTTTATTCATTTTAATTGCTTCATTGAATCAGTCACTTAAGTATTGCAAATGATCCAAAAAAATTTCTCGCATTGATTGTTAAAAAAAAATATCACACTTCCTATTTATTTCATTTCACGTATCATGTGCTCAAAATGGCATTTTTCAAGATTTTATTTGCTGTAGTCATTAACTTATTTTTTTTTCAATCAGAACTTTTGTAAATGCATTGAAGACACGTTATTAAAAACTGACTTTTGAGATACTCGTGCGTAGTAAGATTTTTATTTCTCGCCTACGGATTTTTGTTCACGCAGAAAACCTCATCCCAAAAACAACATGATCTGACATTATAAAAACATTGCTTAGTTATACTCTAATCTATGTTACCATGTACTTTAATAATTTTTCAGGCTTAAAAATAATTATTTGCCGATTTATTAAACAAATTTCAGCTAAATAGCCCTATTCTAGACAAAAAAATATTCTTATATTTGATAAAAATGAAATACTATTACTAACAATAGTTTATTCCATCAATATAGTTCATATTACTTATCAACACAATTACTCGAAAATTAGAAAATAATCTGAATTTTTTTTTTAAATAAATGGCAATTGCATCAATTTATGTGACTTCGATCAATTTTCTGTGCATTCAAATTTAAGCATGTGATTTAACAAATATATTTAAAACAAATATTCTTCGAAGCAATGCAAAATAACACATTATATAATGCTACAAATCGTGATTTGAAGAGAATATCATACAGTTTCTGAATTAAATAAATTCGTTATTATAAAAAGTTTGAAAAATAAAATTGCTGTTTTTAAAAGGCATTTTTAAATTCTACTTAAGCATTAAGGTAGACGTGTAATTTATGCAAATTCTACTAATATTTCTTAAGGATATATCATTCACAATTGTTTATTAATTTAATAATAATAATTTTCTTGTTAAATTTTATTTCTTTATTTATCCAGCAAATTCAGAAAAGCCAACAAAAGCTCAGTATTTCATTCTATAGCAATACAATTTTCCTTTCATAACTATGACATAGAAATGTATGTCCTATCATGAGTCAGCCCATAATCTTAATTAAACCATAAATTAGCCCCCTTTCTTCCTTAGCTTTAGTTTCCATGCGTCTTAAACAAACAAAACATGACGAACGCTTGGTTTTGAAACAGAACCAATGGACTCTATCAGCGGAATGTCTCGTGGTTCGAAAATAATAGGAAGAAATTAACGAAGATCATTAGGAAGACGATCCACAATTCCAGACCATATACTACTGGGGCTAAGATAAATGCAAGGCGTTTGGCAGATAGCGTCATCGGACTGTCATTATCTTTTCGTTTTGTTGTCATTTTCATGGGACGTTGGTTAACACTTATGAATTACTCTTTATGGCACTGCAGATCCAATTCTATTTTAGAAAAAATGTTGTATGTAGGCTAGAGCCTTGAGTTTTAAAATTATGCATGTTTATTTAGTTTCGTATTTCAAGAAACAAAACGTATTCCATGCATATTTAGCTCTATTTTTCATTGGATAATTGATTTTTGAAATTAGAAATTATATTTTTTGTGAAGCTGCAAAAATTATTGTATGTAAATAATGATTTTGAAAGAATATGTAACAGAAATTAAAAAAAAAATAGAATATAATTGATAAGCAACCATAAAATAATTTTGATCAGTTGAGGCTTAATGGTTCAGACCTTGCTTCGATGGTGAAAGATACCTGTTTTATGGGGTTTTTTATATTTTTTTAAAAAAAGTTATGATTTATTTAATATATTATTACGAACCTCTAGTTTTGCTTTGTAGCATGAACAGTTCCATCGTAAGAAAGAGCGTTTTACAATCATGATTGTAAGCGGTGCTGTCGTTAATGATAATACGACTTGGCGCCAAACTTGGCGATCATTTGGTTGCTTGGCGATCAATTTCACGGCTTTGGCTACAAAATGGATAACGCTAGAAAGTTCAAGAATTTCTCCAATCCATTCATTAGAAACCAAGATGCTCCCTGATTTATCTAAAAGGTTCTTGAACCCGCTCCCCCAGACCTATAAAAGACTGACCAGGTCAAGCTGAAATTGATTTGAATTGAATGATGTTTGGTGAATTAAATTGTGCCATAAGCGAAGTTGGAGTAGAAGATAAGAAATAAGTCTTCGGAAGGGCAGTGGAGTAACGACGGGCCAATTTTGTGAAAAAGCGATAATAAATAATAAAATTACAGAAGTGTTCATATTTTTAATGACGACTATGCAACGTAAATTAGTCTATCACAATTCAGATTTAGGAATTTTTGGAAAGCAGGGTGTAGATATAAATTAATTGAATTAAACTAGACTAAGTAATCAAAATGAGCTTCCTTATTTTGGAGGCTAATGAATGGGGTTAATAAATTTCACATACAAACAAACATCGTAAGGTGTATCCTGAAAATTTAATTAGGAATAGCTGATTCAATACTTCCTACATAGAAGAGATCATCACACTGATAACTTGGAAAGCTGCCTGTAAATATTAAAGTTGATCAATGAAAGATCATTTTCTTTTGATTTCCATGTTATTTATTTCGATATGTCCTACATAATCAAAGGGGAACACTTTTACTGGGACATACTTTCATTCAATTCATCAAGTTTGTCTTATATGGGATTTTTAATGATAAACTTACTATACTAAACATTTGGATATATTGAAGATATTTGCTTTAATTAGTTAAGATCCAAATTTGAAAATCATAGGTGAAGTAAAAGCGTGTTGTTCTCCCTATTTACAAAATATTCAACCTTAGGTAAGGTCATAAATGCCATGACTTACGATCATTATTTTCAGAAACATATCCATCTTGAATGAGTCTTAAGATTTTTTTTAATTTCAGAAACATATTCATTGTTTGCATCTGGGAATAGTAAAGGTACTTGCATTAATTGTACAGTACAAATATTAGTTTAAAGACAATATCGTTGGCGTGAATCTAAAAGTTTTATTAAATATATAATAATATATTTAGCTGCAAATAGCTAGAATTTATTCAATATAAAAGTCACAAAAAATTGATTATGTATTTTTCAACCGTATTGAATCAAACTTTGCTACAGAACTTTAATTATAGCACCAAAAGGGTATATCAAAGCTTAAAATATAATTACATCTCTTCTCTCTTTGTTTACTTTGCTTATATTATTGTAAAATTACAGACGTACAAACGATCAAACTCTTTCGAATCTGATTCAAAATTTGGGAGGAATTTACATTTTAGGTGTTAAATCAATGAATGAAGTTTTATCCAACTAATTATTTTATTTTGTAATTATCGTGTTCAACTGTACTATAAAATTTTGATAGAGTGATATTTAAAATAAATGTCGTCTAGAGAAGGAACATCCCCTTATATAACTCATTTAACTTTCTCGTTTTTAACTTTTTTTATATAGAGCATTTCCTGGTATCACGTATCCCCTATGTGTGCAATGTTCTTAATATTTTAGTGCATCTTCAAATGCATGCCAAAGCTTCAAATTACATATTTTAGGATTTAAGTTATTGTCTTGCACTATATTTGTACTCATCCAATTAACTCAAGAATAACGTGCATAAAAGGAAATTTCTATATATCAAGAAAATTTCCCTAAAAATGATATATAATTTAAATTTTTCATGTATAAAAAGCAGATACATGAAATATGTTATCTATATTTTACTTTAAAAATCAAGCATTATAATTTTTTATGATCAAAATTATTAAATACAACTTACAGAAATATTATATTGGTTAATTATATTCATTAGTTTTTATAACTTCTTATCAAAGAAACTACTACTATTCGGTTGCAATTAATAAATGAGTTTCATAAGTAAAATGTCTTCTGTATATGAAAATATATGAGGTTTATAATATGGAAGTATATCTTTTGTATAGATATAATATACGAGAAATAATTATGCAAACAACTTTTATTTAGCAAGATCAAAAATATCTGAATCAAATAGAAATCTTTTTAACCTCATTAAAAACATATAAATAACATTCTTAGAATAACATTCTTAGAATAACATTAGACACCAAAACTGTTGCGAGTTTAACATGCAGAATATCTATATTCGTTATTTATATCAATAGATGCGATTAATCTATTCGAATTCAATCAATTCTAATCATTTTAAATTATCTACTATTAATAAAATTGCAAGGAATATCGCTTAAATTACTAGGTTTTTCTTTGAAAAATGTATTTATTGAAATTCGACGTCTTGTTTATTTCAGGATGCAGTGAATATCAGGTATTTTGTCTTCTGTTTTGTCATTGTCAGTTTCAATTAAGGACCCCTGTCATTCTAAATTGTAACTCCCTTTGCATTCTGTCTATGTCTACTATTTTACTAATGAGAGGGGTTAAATGATTAATATTCATGGCTCATTCTTCGTGGGCTTTTGGCATCTCCTCTGAAAATTCTTTTGTAAAGATTGGATTGCCAGAAGAAACATATTAGATGAGCTGTACAAACAGGAAAGCATTTCTTGAAGAAAGTACTGAAAGTGCAATTAAGAAGAACTTTTTGTGCATTTCTTTAAACAGAGGTTAAATTATGGTATTTTAAATACAGTTTTGATACTGAATATTTAATAAATAATTTTACATTCCAACATTTGAAAACTTCAATGGAATGTTTTGAATTTGAAGGCAGATGATGTCCCTATTACAAAAAAAAAATGAAGAAAAGTTTATTTTTATATCTTTTGTCATTCTTTGTTTCAGAGACTTTTGTTTAAAAGGTGAAAATCATGATATTCTTTCGGTGTCTATATATTCATTTATGTCAGGATTAAAATTTTTAAATATTAACAGCATTAAACAAGAGTTTGTAGTATATTCATATATTATGAACCCCATTCTCCATGATATTTATGAGCTGGTTGTGATAAAATTCCTTTCAAATGTTTTATCACATTTGGATTAACCGTTGCTGTATCGTGTAACTCTATGTCAACATGCCAATCTAGTATAAACTGATAACCTAAAATTTTTCTACAGACACCTTATGTTCAAATCTTCGATATCTTTTCAAATGATATTTCCAGGCAGAGCTTTGTTGAGACATATCATTTTTTTATAAAATTATGCATCAAAAATTAAGGATTTCAGATATTATAGTCTGCAGTTTTCTCATATAGAGCCAGTTTAATATTTTGTGTTTGTGTGTATATTTGCCCCTTTACCAGCTATGTTTCCAATACACTATTCTAATTTTACTAACGAAATCAATTACTTTATAAAGATTATTTGTCCAATTATTACAGAAAACGGGCTATATTATAAACAGAAGATATGTTTTTAAAAAAATTAAAGCGCACAGAAACTGATATTTTTAATTAATGAAAAGTTGAAACGACCGATCTAAAATTTGTTTTTCTATAATTATTTTTAAGATAATATATCACCAATGGCATCTTTCATGAATTGAAAAACAGTACTATAAACAATTTTATGCTTACATTAATAAATGTCTTGTTCCAAAGTCTTTTTAGAAAGAAAGAGAGAGAGTACAATCGTATTTTACTTTCTTTAGGTAATACATATCTATTTAGAATCTTTATAGTTATTTGAAATCAGCAGAAGTGATCTTTCGGGGGGGGGGGGCTCTTCCATTAACTCTCATACTTTCAAATACTATTAGGATGTTCCAAAATTTTCTTCCTCATCGCATTTTAAACAGGTATTTCACTGGAGAAGAAACACATTTTATAAGGAAATGTTCATAGGAAGCGCACTCCTGTACGGACAACAACCTTCAATTGTCTCAAAGCCGGGACTGCGCCCCGAAAAAGTTATTTTCTGGATAGGCGTAATTTTCTACGAGCTCCTTCCTCAGGTGAAACAATAATTCTTTTGAAATGCTGCATAAACTGTATCAATTGAAATCTGCCATAACAGATTAAAAAAATGGCAGAATTAATGACAACGAGAAGAACAGAAGACAACGAGGCGTTTTTTTACATCATGACAACGTGAGAAACCGTATGGCCTTAGTCGTTTGAAAGAATCTCTTACAGTTTCCTTGGGATATTTTGCAGACTCCTACTTACTCTCTAGATCTCAATGCATCTGATTATTTCTTCTTTCTGCAGTTAAATTTTTCTACGCGATAAAAGCTTTAAATCCATCAGTGAAATAAAAGCTTCCCTCGAAGATTATTTCTTATTCAAAACACAATAATTGGAAAAAAAGGCATAATGAGGCTTCCTGAGAAATGGGAGAAGGTCATAGAGCAAAAGGTTTCTTATATAACAAATTATTATTTCAAATTATTATTATGTAATTTCTACATATTGTCTGTTTTCCTTTCACATATCAGAAAGAGAAAACGAAAACTTTCTTGCTGTAAATGCATTAAAATAATTTTAGATTATAGGAGACAAATATAATATGACAAATTTGTAGAAAATTCTGAATATTCTTTTCTTTTCAGGAATTTTAATAACGAATACTGCTTAAAAGACAAATATACAGAGAATTCCGAAGATTCTTTTCTTTTCATGAATTTTAATAACGAATACTGCTTAAAACACAAAACTTTAGGATAAAATAGACTCTATAAAATGAAAGGAAAATATAATTTGCAAAACTTTGCATAGTTTTTTTTTTATTTTAAAATATAAAATATTAAAGATACTTTCTCAATATTGTTAAGTAAACTTTCCGCTCGGAGCTCAGTTCGAAAACCAATAAAAACTTTGGCCTTCATAGACCTATAAAACTAAATTGCCTGACTATTTGTAAAACATGTTTCATAAGAAGAGAGTATATACATTACCAACATATATACTATTTTCATATTTTTAGGTTAACGTCATTCAAGATGCAATTTTGCTAAGCTACAGAGAATTTGCTAAGCTACAGAGAAATGTTAGAATGTTTGAAGCCAACAGCTGGAAAAAAACAATTTTAAGAATTGCATCTTTATGTTTGTTTGTATCAGGATTATAATGGCATAATGCCTTCCTGAAAATAGTCATATGCAGCATTATAAACATTGAGAAGCTTGAATAAAACATTTCTACATGTATAATAAATATTATTTGAAATTTAATACAATTTTGAAATTCATTTTTTGAGTTATTTATTTTTTTTTGGAATTAATTTAAAGTTATTTATAAATAAAGTTTAGAAAACACTAGATATTTTAGATAAACAACTAATCATATAATCGTAAAAATGTTAGAAAGCATTTAATATGTCTTTCCATCTCTCATCCATTATAAAACTTAAATTTGAGATCAACACGCATTCATTTATTTTTCATTGCCCTATATTTTATTATTTTTTTAAAATCTATTATGAAAATAAGAAAATATAGTACAATGAATGATGATGTTATCTCAATAATGGTGATGTGGATGACATGCAAGTGACGGCTTTGAGATATTGAGTCCTTGAAATTGAGGGAAGATTTTAACGCCTTTAAGAGGCTGACGAGCTTGAATATTGTATTCTAGAGGGGAAGAATATGCATCTATTGGTCATAAAAAAATCTGTTGATCATGCGTATTTCAACGAATTGTCGACTGGATAACGCTACCATCACCATATAAATATCTGGACTATCATGTGTCGACTATTTGTTCGATTCAACTATTCACTGTTTTTAAATATAATACCTAACTATTCATTGTTTTTAAATATAGTACTCAAATTCTTGGTTATATATAATAACATATGGTTGATCTTATTTCTATTTCCATATATTTTCAAAACAGTTACAAATTATTTATGGGTTATATTAGTATTTTTAACGAGTTCAAAATTATTTTATTGAATAAGACTAAAAGAAAAAATTGCGCTTTTCGATGAATCGATATTTTTTTTAAAAAAACTTTTTACTCGATGGATTAATAACTATCAAAGATAAAACAGTTTCACATCTTGGCCATCAAAATAAATCTGGGCATCAAAAATTAATTTTATTTTCTTAACTCATTTAATACGAAATAAAAACTGTAACAATAGTAAAAAAGAAGATGGTGAAAAGAAATCACTCCGCTGACAATTATTTACTTTTATGGAATCGCTGCTATGTATATGAAATAAACAAAATTTGATCCTTACACATTTTCAGTAAGAAACGATTTTTTTATATAAATCAATTTCATCGGAATAAGTTTTAAACAGTAATTTAAGCCAGGATTTAACTTTTACATTACAGTATCTTCTAAATATAGCATAGAAAAAAAAAATCTATCTATCGTTAGCAATATCATGAAAACGCATTCAGTAATTAAATTTGGTATTTCTGACGCATAGTTTCAAGTATCGCTACAAGAAAAAAAATGTAGGTTTCTATTAAATTAGTGAAAATGATTTGCTCTAGATGCATTCATTAACCACCGCATTAAATCGACCAAAATATTATCTAGAACGTCATAGAAATGTGCTTCTTTTTATTTCATGTCACATCAACGGAGTTCTAACGAGCATAGGACATGCCATGAATCAGGATCATTTAGAGAAAGATTAAAAATAACGTCCACTAACTGTTCTTACTCTGCATCCAATAGTTGAGTTTCATCGCTATTAATACTTTGAACAAGAACCATCTAAATTTAGATGACGCATAATAAATGGTCTAGATTTCAAAGTTTTAGCTTGTGAGAGCTGTAGATTGGGCGATCTAAATTCCTCTAAAACACTCTGATATTGAAAGAAGCGAGATTTTTCTGATTGAGGTACGCAAAAGATTTTGTTAGCATAAAAATTCAGCAAACTTTTGTTCGCTTAAAGTGGATAGCTGTAACTGATATTCATCACCGAAATTGGGAAGTTTTGAATATTAATTTTATATCTTAACTTAATTAAATCAGTCGTATATAATCAGAATTAAAATGACTATTACCAACCAATTTTGGAGGGGGGGTCACCTTTACTGTCCATTCGAGAAAAAAAATTCTCATTTATTTTGCCTCTATGATACATTGGTGTTTCAGAAACTCAAATGGCCAAATAGAATAATCAATATTTGGGAAGGGTTTTATTTTTTCAAAAAAGAAGTTAAAAATCTGTGTATTTTCGTTGGAACGAACAAATATTTCATCATACTTTTTAAAATGTTTCTAATATTTAAAGACATTAGGCGAAACAATAAACATTTTTTTTTATTTTATAGATAGAATAATGTAACAAGTAATATAAATATGACTGAATCATAATCACAATGTTTAGTTTTAAATGCATCTAGAATTATGAAAATAAACAGAATATTAAGCCACAAAATAAAAAGCGAATTTCCTGGCAATTTTCAATTCTTCTTTTTATATATGGTAATCGAACTTGCAGAGCAAGGGATGCGAATCAAAGGCCCTACCAACCAGACTATCCTGGCCTAACAATTACAATTACTATAAATAATTGATAAAAAAATTATGCTAGAATTTTGAACGTTAATTCAAAGCCAGTTGTGGCAGCGCAAAAAGCTTTATCTTTCTACACCAGTTGCGGTAACATAATAAAGATTATAAATTTCCAATTTTCTTTATTTTGTATGACTTTGATTCGTAAGTACTTCAAAATGATTCGGAAAAATTTACTAATTGACAATTCTTGGTTTTAAATGCATCACGCATCATGGAAATAAACAAAATTGTTTAAAATAATCGGCCGAAAACATGTTAAGCCTAACCTCATAATGTAGGGGAAACAAACTGAGCTCATTACTTATTTGGTGGCGTAGAAATAAAGATTTTTGGAGAGAAATTTAGCTTTTTATTAATTAATAAAAACTAATGGACTAATATTTGAAAAACCGATATTAACATATTAACATCAAATGCCACCAACTACAAGTTAAAAAGAATTACTTGAACTTGATTAGATGAATAAAAAGAATAAAAAGTATTTTATTAAAGATTGAAAATATGAACGATATTATATATATATAAATATGAAAAATATTGTAATGAATGTAAAACTGCTTCATTCCATATTTGTTTAAATTACTGTAATAAAAAAACAGATTATTAATAAGTTATAATATATAGTAATTTAACTCTTTTACAAATTATATAAATTGGAAATTTATGCATTAATGTACCGCCCATATTATTTTCACAGATATTATGCAACATTCAAATATATAGTTATCAAAAAAAATTGTAGTTTATCATGAATCAGTAGAGTTTATAATTTATTTTTATCAAATTGGTTTTCTAAACGTTTAAATGCATTTTTATAATAGTTACTTAAATGAATATCATAATGTAAATCATTGGCGAGGATTTTTTTTTTTTTGTTAAATACACGTTACCATCCCGACTTAATGAACTTATCATTTAGAATACAATATTTGACAGCATGAATACTGGATCATACGTTCGTTTTTCTATTTCCATATATTTATTGCGAAATAGAGTCGATTTGCGTTATATGTATTTACGCGTTACTTAATTTGGGTCTTAATCATCAGTTGTTAGTTACGAAGATTAGATAAAAAAAACTCAGAGTTATCAAAAATTATTACGATTCTAATACACAATAATTACCACAGAGAATCTTCTGTATTGGAGTAGAAGTGATATCCAAGTTATGATGAAACGAGAATTGGTAATTTAATTTAACTCTGCGGCCACTATTTTACAAACGTATTTTCAACGAATTTACAGAACCTACCAATTCATACAATTCCCGTTATGTAGGGATCGTTCTGTGTTAAAAAAAAAACTCGCTCTAATCACTTTGGAGAGATCAGAGGTATTTTCTAAGAACACTCAGTTATCCCTGAAGAACTCGGACTGACATTGTAGTTTTTGAGAAGGGGTGTTAAGGTTTTCTTATTTAGGAGCATTCGGGCGTTTTAGATATCTGAAATAAGAAGATAATAAGAGCTAATTGTGACAACTTGATAATTACACATCAATTATAGTCTAGAGATGAGTGAAATCTCAGTCTAGAAAGTTAATCGAATATATGTCCCCTCTTTTTTCATTTACTTTTTAACAGTTTGATGCTCATGTTTAGTTGACTTCTGCACTTACAATTCCGTATACTCTCCGTTTGTGTTTTGCTACCTGTATTTTGCATCTTTCATTTAGAATAAAACTCCATTTTTTAAATAGCTTGACCGAGTTTCTTAAATAGTTCAATCTATCTTCACAGAACTGATTATTATATGATTTTATATTGCATACTCAATAGTTTGGATATAAAATATGTCTTTATTTTAAGAAAAAATATCCATTAATAGTTTAAAAAATATTTAATTGAAGTTATGATTCGGAAATGAAAGATCGTAAAAATTCAGAAATCAATACAAATTCAAAATACGTTATTGTTTCTTGGTTACTTACAATCTTTTCAGAACTACCAGAATAAATGCTTTACATTTCTTAAAGAGAAAATTTTCTTTAGAATGCATTGGAAATATAAAAAAAATTAATAAAAGCCAGAAATAACCCCACAAATATACCTTACACTACCTTAAAATTATTCATTAAAAACAGAATAAATATATTTGTCTTATTATTTATATTATAGTTTTGAAAATTTCCCAAATAATGATGAAAATTATTTATATATCAAAAACTAATTGAACTTTATTTCGTGATTGTCAGTGTAATGTGGAATAAATAATACATAGAAATAAGTTACTTGATTTTACTTAATTTCTTAACCATCTGCATATCTGATGGGAAAGGCAATTTGTATAATAGCAATATTTTAGCAGCCTAATTTAAAAATACTCTTATAACCTTAAAAAAACAATTAGGTAAAATTTTCTTCAACGAAAAAAAGATACATTTTCAAAAGTTATCAATTTGAATGATTTAAGAGTCAATTTTAAATTTCAGTAATCAAAAAATTATGGCTCAATTTGAAATGGTAGGAAAATTTCTTTCAATTATTTTATGAATAATAATTTGGGGATGGGTAAAAAAAGATTACTTTAACGCAGGAAATACAAATTATACTTCGATTCAAATCCCAATTACACTTAAATTGACTTTATCTTTAAATCAGTGTATAATGTTCATTATATCTTATTTTGTATCCATCAAAGAATACTTTTAAGAATCTTAACATTTTTTATTAAAGAATTTGTGACTGTTTCTTATCTAATAAAATCGTTTTAAAAATAATATTTCAAATAAATCTCTTAGGTGCAATTTACATTTTCTTCGTACAATAAATACTTTTATTGAAATCGCTGTCGGCAACATTTCAAAGTAAATTGGAAGAATATGTAATGTTTAACTATTCATCATAAAGATGATGAACCACATGATTATCCTACTTGTATTTCGTTTCTGCTTAAATTTATTTACATTTTAAAAGATCCAAGTAATTCTAAGTCCTGTCACTAACTCTCTGACATGCCGGAAGGCAGGCACAAATTAAATATACTGAATAATCGACCCTTAGACACAACAACATTGAAAGGAACTATGGCTGAAACATAAGGGTCCACACCAGACATGATACTACCTTTCCCGAAGGAAGTATGTCCAGTCATTTGTGGAAGGAACCAGATCCCTATTGTTTCGTTCGTCTTCAAGGGTGGTGAGGTTCAAACACCATGCCGAAAGTATATCCTCCTCTTTTCAAGGTATTCCCGAGAGGAATTAATGATAATTAATTACATTGTCTTTAGGAAAAGATGTTACCTTATTAAAACCGAATATTTTCTTTCTCTGTCCTTTTATTTAAAATGTTATGCAAAATTTTATTACAACATTTTCAAAATTATATCTAAATCAATTCCCTTAACTCAAGCTCACAGTTTTTTTTTCATCAAATACACACTAGATAAAATTTATATAAAGCCACGTTAAAATAATTTTTAAGGTGATACAATGTTTAAAGCGATCGCATAATAAAAAATTGCTACCCCCCGCCAAAAAAAGAGAATTAATGTTAAATGAAGCATCAATTACTTTCTTTTAAATATTTTTTCAAGAAACATTTTCCAAATTCATGATTAAAAGTGCATTGACTTTATCATGCTAAAACCATTTTTTTTTATTTAGTGCTTAAATCTCAAAGTGACTTCCAAATTACAGTGATTAAATTCTAAGAAAAGCGGGATTTCGTAAAATGCAACCTCTTTAAACCTTCCTAAAATAGTAACAAAGGATTCCTAAATCCATTAAATAAGTCAGGAACCAGACATAACTGATCTTGATAATATGCTCCATTAATTTTCTGGATGTACAATGAGGTCTTAGTCCCCCGAACAACAAAGAAGCTAATAGCCTAGCTTTTAACATCTCAGACTGATACAGAATTTACATTTTTTTCACACTGTCTAGAAAAATGTATCATCGTTAAGTCTCTCCTTTATCTTTGTTTTTTATAACATTAGTTCCTTACAGTAATAACTCTTTTGTTGATGTTTCTTGGCATACTAATAAATAAAGAATTACATATTTTTTCTCCATAAGACCGCTGTATCCCATAATGTTGTATCGTTTTAATGTGGGTTAAAAGGGATGTGAAAGTATTGTTTACGCATATCTTTTTACTGAGCAAGATTTCCATAAAGGAGATATAAAAAAAAGTGATAGAATCTTCTGAAAAAAGAATAAAATCTCTAAGATTTGATTTATTTTCATTTTTTCATCTTGTATTAATAACATTTTTTTTTTGTTTTTAAGATTACTAATATTACATAAGTACACATTTTTTCATTAGATTGTTGCATAAATATTGTAATAAATTTTTGGCAGAAAAGAAGAAAAAAATCACAGCAAAATAAGACGCATATAAATTCCTCAAAAGAGCTTTTTGTGTTGCATTATGTTTTATTAAGTTGCATTCATTTGATTGATTACATTGTTTTCCATTAATTATCGTGTAATTTTAATATGGCCTACGAATGATGCAGCATATTTTTTTTTCTTTCATTATTTGTATACATCTCCTTTTGTCTTGAAAGGTATTTTTAGAAAATGGGAGTAAAATATTTCATATTATATAAATATTGATAAAATGAGAATATAATATTTAAACTCAATTTAGTCATATATAATCAATTCATATTAATTATACAATAATCTTCCTATTTTAAATATCAATAATTACTAACCTCAAAGGGGATACTGATACTCTAATAAAATATCAA
>JAOUZG010004540.1:0-10258 GCA_026289955.1 Argiope argentata | reverse complement strand
TATATATATATATATATATATATATATATATATAAATAAATATTTTCAAAATCAAAGAATCAAATATTTCACTATACGGGAAATTCTATGTAAATAAAAAATTATTGTTAATTTTCTGAGGAAAGAAATTCAAGTCTAAATAAAGCATCTTAAAGTATTAGACTAAGTAAGTAGTTCAAATATTATGAAACTATCTTAAAGTTTAAATATCTTAAAGTTTTCTCATAAAAAAATTACAATCGAAAGTACAGGTTTTCTTTAATTAAACGACCCTACTTTAAAGATATCTACTGGTGTAATTAATGTTCACTAAGTTATGCATTCCTGAACAGTTTCACCTACAGACAACTTTAAAGTAAGGTTGTTTAGTTATGGATGTCCTGTGTATAACTTAAATCTTTAAAGCAAAATAAAAATATTAAAGTCAAATATATGACATCTATGTAGATATGTGTATTGTATTCATGCATTAAATTTATGCATGTAATATTTTATTCATTTATTTAATATTGTATATTATGAAATTGTACTTGAATGTGGATTAATACCATATTTTTCTTTCGATAAACATAGAAAACAATAAAAAATTTTAAGCAATATTTCATAAATAAATTCATATATGGAGAGAAATCATATATAAATTTGTGAAAATTTGAATTTGTATTTCAAAATGCTTTAAATCGAATGTTTCTACTATATTTGAAAGATTTGAAAAATGTACAAATATCATTAAATACCACTTTAAATAAAAAAAAAATATGCAGAGAAAATTATCCAAGTCATATAAGTGAAATTTCATTTTCAACTTATAAATTTGTAAAGCAAAAGTGAAATTGTAACAAAGAATTGAAATTTCTCAGATATCATCTGATTAAGTAGTTTTATAACCCAACGTGTTTTTTCTTAAAATAAAGAAAAAGGTATAAAATCACAGTGTAAAAAAAACTAAATTACACTTTCATAAAATAGAAATAGAAATAAAAGTGTCTGAATTCACTAAAATTGACGCTAATATTTATAACAGACAAGATGCCTGAAACAAATGCAACGATTAAAAGCATAGTTTCTTATTTTACGGAATAAAACAAAGACAATTCTTTTAATTCCTAAAGATACGTACTTGAATATGGATATTGATATCTTCGTTAGGTTTTATTTCATCCTAAATATAATTTTAAATTTCTTAAATTTGAATCAATTTACATAAATTAAGAAAAAACTAGTATTACATTTTTGTTACTATTTCATAAATCAATTTTTTGTCAAAAATTTCATATATACGCTCTCAAATATGCGGATGTAAGAATTGTCTATAGTTTGATGAAAAATTTTCAGAAATGAAAATTCTAAAACGATTAAGAGCAGAACATTTAGCTTACAATATGTATTTCCTTTTAATCCTTATAAACAGTTTAAGAAATTTCTGACAAGCGTTTTCAAGTTCCATTTGTAGCTTCATAAATTTTGACAAATCATGAGTGATCATTTTGTTAAATCATTTGTGTACAAAGAGCACATTACAGCATAATTGGATAACACTGACTTCGCTTGAAAATATCCTTTCAGGAGACAATTTATTTTTGTAGCATTTACAATGTGAGGAGATTAATGTCCAACAAAATAGTTTGAGATATGAAGATAACACTCTATTATAATGAGAATGAATGCAAAAGGTTAAAATTTACCAAGTGTTTATGTGACAGTTATGAAAATATATTTGGGACTATTTTTCACCTCATAAATCAAGATGTTTGTTTGGACGTGACACAGGCAATTAATCACAACAAATTGCCACATCTCTCATATTTATGACTTTATTAGAGAAAATATATTTATGTCATAAACAAAGAGATGTGCAGTAATTTGCAAAATCACATATTACAGAAATACAGCAAATGAAATTAATTCTCTTTTGAAGAATGTTTTAATTAGAAATGATTTTTGATTATTCATTTTGGCACTGAGAAAAGATGAATATGTTGGCAGAAAATAAACGATTGAATATATATTTCGCACAAATATTTTCCTTGAAAATGTTTTAATTATCTAAAAATTGAACACCTTGGTTTTAGAAAACAAAATAAAATTTAGATTATATTCTTTCAAAGCAAAATTATAATATGAAATTGCTAATATCAAGTTTAAATACATATTTATTATTTGTATGTGAAGAGAATGAAAACCTTAAAAATATATTCGCATTAAACATTTTTCTTGAAGAAATCATTGTAAATTGTTTTTTCAATAGTGCATAATTAGCTAATTTAATAGCATTAGTAAAGATCCAATGTCTTTTTATGGGAATTTTGTGAATGTTAATGAATATATTATTATATTCTTCACAGAAAAAGTATTTTCTTTTATTTATTTTTTCCCATTTTTGAAATTGTATTCATTTAAAATTTGGTCAATATAACAAGATATGATTTCCCTTATCTGCATTTAAAATATTGCACCGTATATTTGTAATCAATTGACAGAGTTAATAATGTCAATTTGACTAAACCATTTTTCTGGCCATGTTTATTTGATCCAAAACGTTTTAGATCAGCTTATGTAAAAACGTTATGAAATAATATTATAAATATTACCTAACTTTTTTAGTGTAGATGCTAAATTTCTTCACAGAAAAAGATTGTTTAATTTTATTTTTTTTATATTTGTTTGTTTGTTTGTTTTTTCGAATTTTATCGATGCATTATTTAGACCATTATATCAAGATATTGTTTTCGATTAACTGAGCTTAAAATGCCACACTGCATACTGCTAATTCAATTAAAAAGGCTAGTAAATTCCAAGCAAAATATTTATTTTGAATTAATTTAATTTATTAAGAAAATTATCGCATAATTAAAACTTATATTGTTTCCCAAATGTAGGCAAGATAGCTGGGATTTGGCTGAAACATTATTTAAAGAAAATGATATAGTAAACCTGTAATTAATTTCTTCTGTAGGCAGTTGAGGGCACCTATCATATAAAATATCTAAATTTGGAATAATTTCTTCTTTTGGTGATAGCCTATATAGAGAAAAAGCAGGCAAAAAATATCGACTGAGTGATCTCTAAATTTAGAGGATATAATGGAGCAAGTAATAACTTAACATTCGAGTAGTTGAGCATTTCTGACAAAATTTTGTTATTAGTAATATAAAAAATAAATTAGACCTTCTCTATGAAATGACCAGAAAAAGGATATATGGTGCAAGTTTTTACTTTATAAATCGTGCAATTTATATGAGTTACATTAAAAAATTAGAAGAATGAATATAATGTACATGATAGTAAAAAAGTAATAAGAAAAAAACCCGAAATCTTAATTTAAATTACATTACGTTACCCTAGTAGCACACACATATTGTAGAATATGGATTAATATTCACAATATCGTTTTATATTGTGGAATACTGTTTATTATCACTTAATATTGTACTATACATTGCTACAGGATGAATTACCTGGGGATCCCATGTAGTTCAGCCTCTTGTTTAACATTGTGCAATATTATATGATACTAACCAATGTTCTACAATATTGGGAATGTTTAGCAATATCATGCAATATTACTCAGAATTTGTGTGCTACCAGGCGTTTGGATACTCCCTATCGGTTCTTGTATGCATGTTTGAGGTAAAGAAATGTTTTACCAAAAAACCATATTTTTAAATAATACTTCTGGCTTTCATTCTTTTATCTTCAGAACAACGATAAATATCAAATTTATTGGAAAGAAATCGACAAAAAGAATTACGTTTTTACATAAAAATTAGATTAGTAAAAAAACTGTCAAAACAAGCATAGAAGAAGGAAAAAACAATGTATACTCGAAAAATTACAGGAGTTAAAGATAAATGATTTTTATGACCTTCATTATTAATTTAGAAGTGAGTAAGAAGTTTGCAAGTTTCAGGTTTTGTACATGAGAAAATAATTGTGAATTATATAAATGAAAGAGTTATCTACAAATCTTATATCCACAAGTTCCATAAATCATATTCTTGTACAAATATAAACTACAAAGAGGTAAGATTTTAAAAAAGCAATATAATAGATTTTTTTTACTTTCAAAAATGCTATCTTAAAATTTAATTTAAAAGGAATATCATATTTTCTATTTAAGACAATTCTTATTTATTTAAAAAATATTTTTTAAACAGTTTTTTAAAATTAGTCTTTAATGCTCATAATCCTTTGATTTAAATATTACTAACACATATCAAATATGTAAAAAAATAACAGATTTAAATAAATTCAAGCTATAAAACAAATTTTCAGTATAACGTCCAAGTGAGAATAAATGTAGAATTTTTAATAGAAAGTTACATTCTTAATCAATAGTTTCTTTACAGACAGTTAAATTTTTGACAATATTTACATAGTTTTCTTCAATTCTATGCAAAACTACCAAATTAAAAAATATATATATTTGCCAAAAAAAATTTTGAAAAAATGGAGTGGTTTCTATTCATTTCTTTTATATTTATCTTACTTATACAAATCAGAATATTTTATTTCAAATCTATACTTACGACGCAAGTGCTTTTTGTTTAAAAATCCACATTTATAATAAAATATTAACGTTAGCAAATGATAAAATTTTAACTATACAATGAAAATAACATTTAATTCAACAAAAGATAATCAATTTCTAGATTTTCTTTGAAATAAAACCTGTAAAATCATAACTCACAAATATTTTAATCACTGTATAAAAATTTAAAATTTAAGGGCACAAGACAAATGAAGAAGATTCCAAATTTATATTAAAGAAATACGAATTCATATGATTAAAAGTTATATAATTTGAAACTTAACTCTAAGTTTAGAAAGATGATTATCTAGAATTCCTCTTATTTCAACAATATTCAAACTAAATTCCATTTGATTAGTTTGCCGTTGCAATGCCTAATAAATGGAACATGAGAATGCTAACACATTGGAACGAATGGACATTATTTTAATTGAATATTCTTTTACACTAAAGAATGGGCAGTTTAATAAACCGATGTATTTATACAAAATTTGGTGAAAATTAAGTTAACTCGATTCTAATATTTTTTTTAAAAAAACTCTATTTTTAAAGAACATGTTTTTAAGCAAATGAAACTCTCAAAAAAGAGAAGTCCAAAAATACTCATTTTAATTATTACTAAAAGCATTTGAAGAAATTTCATTTCCCATACTGTGTGATTAATTAAAGTATGTCATGTCATTTAATGCCTTTTTTGAGTATTTTTGTGCGCTGTCTTAATTTAGACATTTGCATGGGTCTGGTCTAAAGTTTTAAAATCGGCCCAAACTGATGCATTGAACTAAACAAATCAAGAGTCTATATTACCAGATGTAATGTTCAAACCAAGCATTTATTATCCACCTTATTTATTTAGTGACATGTGGATGGTTACTGATTAAATCATCATTAAAGATAAATCCCAGTATTAGCTAAGAGAGAATAACACACAACGTGGATATCACTTTAATTTGTCATTAAGCATTCAATTTAATGTCTCTTAATTCTACTAATAATCAGCTTATTGAAATTTGGTTAATATAATTACAGAGAAAATAGGATCGCTTCTTTGATATGAATGAAAATAGTTCAGATGATTTAATAAAAAGATTGGTATAAGTATTTGGATCAGATTACGAATAATAATAATTCAGTAAAGAATGTACATATTTTAATGGAATTCTGGATTTTTCTTATTTTAGTAAGGAATTTAATGATCAAAACCATTCTAATTATAAATAATTTTCATTTTGTTAAATGTATGAAAACCACAAAAATATTTTATAGTAGATAAAAAATTTGATTCTCAGCCATTTAAAGACACATTTTTAATCACTAGTAAAATTATGGGAAAGACAATAGTTCTTTTTAACATCATGAAGATTGCTTATATTTTTACTACTTTAAGTATATTAAGTCTACAATTTAAAAATATGGGGCACAAAAGCAGAGTTTAATATGTATTTTCCTATACGAATGAAAGGATGAAAGAAATTTTCTCTGAAATGGCAGTTTTTCTTTTTGTAAATTACGTATATTAATATTCATGAGCCATTATAAAGTGAATAAAACATCACTGCGCAATACAGTTTTGCATAATAAAAGTATATTCAGTTTGTATAACCAAAAGTTTTTATTTTATTAAGTCATTGAAAAAAATATTGATATTGTGTTAAATGTAAGAAGAATGAAATAATACATTATTGGAAATAAGTAAGAATCTATAATAAAGACGATTTCAATTTGAAAAATTGATAGGTATGTAAGAGCGCTATAATTTAAATAACTTTTTTTTCTATTTCACAAGTCGCTATCAAAAAACTGTTCTTTAAGTCTAAAAATATCTACGAACTATATTCCAAAAATAATTGATATTATTCCTGGGTTAATGTATATAAGATTCCATTTCATCTAAATCAATTTAATTAATATTAGAATGACGTCTATATTATTATTAATGTCAAGTCTAATTTAATATTATATTTGATATCTTCTAATTAAATTCACTTAACCAAGTAATATTCCATTTTAATTAAGTGTTTCAATATTGATTGACACAACATATAACAACAAATATAAAAATATATAAATTTATTTTTAAAATATTAAAGTAAATCCATTTAAAAATCAAATTGAGTATCTCGTTTAAGAATTTCTAAGTATCTGAAATATGTGGGTGGCTGATTCAACAACATAAAAAATGAGAATGCTGGTTAAATAAACAAATGGTTTAGTTTAGATATAGTTTGCGGATCACTGAATGATTTTTATAAATTATTGAAGATTTCATAATTTCATCTCATAAATTCTAATTCTGTAACTTGTATAATAAATTCAGTTTTTGAAAAAAAAATTCAGTATATCTACCTACGCGAGAATATATAAGTCATTTCAAACAAATTAGATAAATAGTAAATAGTTTTGAAAAATCTCTAATCTTTTTATTTTATTTTATTAATAATATTAAGGAAAGCAAATATATAAAACTTTGCATTTTAGTCTCTATATTTCAAAACAATCTTACGTAATGGTCAATCAAAATTAAATAGTAATTCTCAAAATCTCCCTAATCTTTCATAATGAAACTGTGCTTGTTATATATATATATATATATAGCTAAATCTAAATGATTCATTCAATTTCCATTCCACATCTTCTAACGTGTTTGTGATTAGACGAAGCATTCAGATATGTCACGACATGGAATTCTAACTAAAATACGATTCATCTACATAGTTATCGTACATAGGGCTGTGCTCCATATTATTAAAGCTTGGAATGATACTACATTTTTGTTCAAATGCCCAAATAGTTCCATGTGTCAAAATTATGGCAGCAGTAATAAATTTTAAATATCATAATAAGGTCAAAGAGGAAATTCTCAAAATTGGAATTATATTCGAAGATTGTAATTTCTAATTTGATAGAGATTATAATAGATCATCATTGATCATCATTCTTCTGAATCAATATCAAAGATCCAAGTTCCATTTCCTATCAATAAACTTATATAATTTGAGAAAGCATCCCAATGTGTTGTAAATTGATTTCTAATCTGAACAAGTATATTATAGATAAAGTTCGAATGTAGTGAACTAATGCCATATATAATGAAGGTTCCATTTTTATAATGCTTTCACATATAAATATTTAAAATAAGCTGATCAATAACCTTAAAAGATACAGCGATGTTAAAGTATATATGAGAATCAGTGATCAGATATGTTGTTTAATTTAGTTATATTAGAGTCCTATTTCAAAACAATACAAGGGTTATTTTGAGACGAACATCATAATTTTGAGCATTGGTCAGATGACAAGAATGATATCTGAGCTGGCACCCATTTTTCAAACTTACCCAATTGGACGCATTTTTGCAGCAATGGGTTTAAAGTGCACTTGAGCCGCTAGTTACTACGGTAATTTCGAGACCTGACCACCATGATCTCTCCAATATATGGTGGCGAATCTTTTAGGAATATAATTAACATTTCTCTAATTAGAATAACAATTATTTTTCCTAATTCATTGAAAATTTTGTTGTAAAATAGACGAATTCATATGCAATAGGATCCACGATAATGTAGTGATTACGTACGATGCTCGGAATTTAGGAGTACCTTATTTAAAATTTGCTGGTGCTGCCTCAGACAAACAAGTCCACTGACGAAGCCAACGATTTTATGTCGAGAATTGGCGGCTTTTTTTTTTAGTAGCACCATCTAGTACCAAGAGTACGTCTTAATTATTCATGCGTTTCGGCTCTTTGATTCTAAGTTAATTCTACCCAAACCCCATCATATATGCTCATCTTATGCATGTAAACTGATTCAGAAATACCCAAAAGGTGTTATTTTTATTATCAAATTTTCATGTTATTTATTTTTACTATCACCTTAGATAGTTTTACTATAAAATATCATTAATGATACACTTTTTTTTATTATCGAGTCAGAACATGATGTTATTTTGGGAATGAGCGTCAACAAAAATCCCTAGGCGAAAAATTGAAATTTTTCTATCTACACGAGCATCTCAAAAAATCAGCCTTTAATAACGCGTTGTCATTGTAGTTACAAAAGCTCTGATTAAAAAAATAGGTTAATTATGAAAGAAAATAAAACCTAGAAAAATGTCATTTTGAGCACGTGATTATACGAAATGAAATAAAGAGGAAATGGGAATTTTTTTTAAACAATAAATGGGAGACAAAGTTTTTGAATCGTTTGCAATACTAAAGTGACTCATTCAATGAAACAATTAAAATGAATAAAATATATAATTTAACTTGCACGAGCACGTGGTGCTTGGCCGTTCAAGAAATTATGTTCTGACATGATATATTGACAAATGCATAGTAGATTTTATTTTAATATTTATTTTATTTCAAACCATACTATACAATACAATATTTTGAGACGCTAAATTTTCAAGGAAATTTTTCGCAACTACATCTAGTGTCACAATTTATAAGACATTAATTCAATTATTGAGTATCAAGAGTTTATGTTGTTTGAAATTTATTTTAAGCGTTCAAAATATAAATGGCATTTTAACATGTGTCTTATTCATATTTCTTGTACCCTAATACCATTAGATTTAAATCAAATGATTCTAAATTTTTCTAAGTGTAATATTCATATTAAAATCGTATATTAACTAAGTTACAAGGGATTTAATTGAAAACAGCGATGGTGTATTAATCTCATTAGTTCAAAATAATTCTTAATTTTTTTGATTTTCATAATTGATCATACCTATAAGAAAGAACATCCTTAGAATAGTTAAAACATCCTTAGAATAGTTAAAAACGAAAGCTTAATAAAGGTTCTATTGCTTTAAGTTCTTTAGTAATTAAGGCCTTTCTATACTAGGTAGTATTTTACATACATGTTATAAATTACAAATATTGACGTATTTCAGGTAAAAATTATTTCAGGAAAGCCCTTTTCCTCTCTTTACTAAGAAAATATTTGAAGTTTACTTTAATCACATTTAAATTATTTCTGCTTTCAAATATATTAAAAGTTTCCTTAAAATAATATTAATAGAAATTCATCAAAGCAAATTTATACAGTAATTAAAAGAATTATATATTTATCCACCTGATTAAGTTTGAAACCCATACTTAAACAAATGACATTACAAACAAGTCGTTGCTGATTATCTATGTCTTGTGTTAACAATATTTCAGAAAATAGTTTTTCCAACTTTAATAACCTTTTGAGAGAATAAAAGAATTTTATGATTACACATTTAAGAAGATATATTTCACGCACTTTGCTGAATTTCCACAATTATAATTTTCTCATCTTATTACAATTCATTGCAAAATGAATTTAACTAACCTTGAGGATTTCAGAAAATGTCGCATACATTAACGTAAATATAAACATGTAACTAAATCTGAAGATCGGTGCTATAATCCTTTTAAAACCTTAGCACCCACTGTTGTCTCTGATCAAATTTATAAGAACAATTTGTAAAACGATATTATTTTGCTGTTAGTTTTAAACATTGTGACCCCACAAGTTAGTATTAAAACTAAAACATTTATTTCTAATGGCGGAAAAGTTTAATCATATTTGCGTTTTATAATGACGTTGATAATTTAATTTTGAAAGTTTGAGAGGGGATATATTTAATTTTTTTTTTTTTACGATTTCTGATTTTAATTTCTAAAATAAGTTGTTTATATATATATACATACATACACACACACACACACACATATAAGACGAGCACTGA
>JAOUZG010004539.1:0-10559 GCA_026289955.1 Argiope argentata | reverse complement strand
TGACATTCAGAACACATAAGAAAGAAATATTTCAAAACACCAGCACGTTTAGAAAAGAATAAATAATTCATTATAAAATTACATTGTTTTACAAACATCAAACCAATCTAGAGTATAATTGTCCATTCTTGTCAGCAAACTCGGAATTAAATATATCCATGTTCTTTGGTTAGGGTTTGGGTTATTTACGGTTGCGAAATTCCAAATTTCTGTTTTGGTGTCAAACAACCAAGATAGTTTTTTTAATTTTTTTTTAAGTGAACCATTTATTGGTGTGTAAATAACCCTAAACACGAATAAACAGCAAAGATCAATGAGCTTGGGTCTGCAAAGATTATAATTATATATATTTGCTGATTCACTATATTTTCCTTCACGAATAGGAAACAATTAAAGGTTACTAATATTTTCTTACAGCATCTTTATTATTATTTTTTAAATTCAGCATTACATTTTCTCATTAGTGGTTCGATATTAGTTTTAATCTGAGTTTAGTAATGGGCTTTGATTTGAGTGTTCGGGGACATTATGGATATAGAAGATTCCAATACAATGAAACAAAACTTTTATATTTTTTGAAAGTTTGGATGGATGATGTTAGTCAATCACGCCAGAACGGCTGAACGAATACGGTTGAAATTTCGCACAGATAGATTTTAGTCTGAAAAAGAACATAGTCAAATATTTATTCCGGTTAATTGAGAGGTTAATTTTTTATTAATTAAAAACTAACTTTCCCGCCAAAAATTTTCACCATCGCCAAGTAAGAAAGACTGACGTTAGATTTCCGACCAATTATTTCAAACGATTCTGTTTATTTTCTTAGTGTTTGATGCATTTTAAACCAAAAATTGTTTATTAATCGATATTTCGGATTTATTATGAAGTACTTTTGAGCTAAGCTAAAATATAATAAAGGGAATGAAAAATTTCTATTCTGTAATTCTATTCTGCGTTACCACAACTCATGTAGGAAATTCACGCATTGTGTTGTCTCAATCGGCGCTGAAATTCAGGCATGAGCATAGCTGTTCTGTTTTATTTCAGGTAATTATTTATTCTAATAAAAGGATTATTTTAATAAAAATTATTTATTCTCATAAAGGAGCAATGATTTTATTCTGCTTAAAATCGTTCTGCTTACAAATTTCATCAAAACAGAAAGAAAAAAAAATCGAAAACATATGCCCGAGCTTTTTGAATTGTTTGTCTTTATTTCACAGTTTTTCATTTTAATATTATCTTACAATTCTAATCGAATTCTTTGTAATTTATTGTTCTTTTCGGGGATTTTCCCGCAGAAAGACATTTTCATCACTGAAAAGTTCAGCTGTTTTTTTTTTTTATAGAAATTCTTAAATCGTTTCCTGCTCATAAGCAAAATTAGTTGAATTGAGGCAGTGTATTTATTCTTTCCAATTTCTTCAGAAAAGCCTCAGTCTGCTGTAGTGAAGCTATTAAAAACAGATGTATTCATTTTTTTTCTTACGCTGTTTTTGTGTTAATATAATTCGATTTTTCCTGTTCATTTCTCCTGATTTTCCCCCCTGCTATACGTATCCCTTCAGCCTATTTTAATTATCTTCGATTAAATTTTTATGAGAACCTTCCATATTATTGAATTTATTGATTTTTTTCTATATTCCCGTTGATTTGCTTAAGCATTCATAAAAACCTTACGACTGGAAATGCTACTGCAACAGTTCACGCCATATTCGGCCATTTCGCTAAAATTTGGCGACCGACTTTTTTTTTTGACGAAAATGACTATATATCAAAGCTGCGCCATTTTGTGTTTTTGTAATTAAATCGTTATTGTGTTAGCTATATTTTTTTCATATATGCTTATAGTTGTTTATTTCCGTTAGTAAATAATGTAGATTTCCGACAAAATTTCTCAAATTTCTTTGACGATTGCTCGTTTGCATCCGGCAATCGGAAAAGTACTCTTATAGTTTTAAGTAGTTTCCCCCCCCCCACGCTAATGATATTAGGTGTAACATGTTTTTGGCCGTTTATTTCAAGCGATTCTGTTTATTTTCGCAGTTTGATAAATTTAAAATTAAACTTTGTTAATTAATAGGTTTTTCGATTCCTTCAGAAGTACTTTTGAATAAAAATAAAACAGATTAATTGAAATTAAAAACTTCTAATCTGAATTGCGTTACCCCAACAGGTGTTTAAAATTCACGTCTTTGCGTTGCTCCAATTGACGTAGAAAATTACACATGTATACGGTTTGATAACATTTTACATTGTGATTAGACTGTTAGTTCTTACATATACACATCAAAATTTCCACGCGTTCAAGTAAAAGATAGTAAGACATATAATTAAAAAAAAGTATTAGTTCAAAAAAAACCCTACGCCCCCCCCATCCCGTTAAGAACCAATTATGTAGTACAAACTTCAAACCTTACAACAACTAGAATTTAGCGCAGGTTTCCAACCCTGACTTAAGATCCAAAATATTTGATGTGTTTATGTCGACTCAACGTGTTTTATTTCGCTTATAAAGAGAAAATGATTTCAAAACCAAATGCTATAAAATTCTCTTTTATTTTTTTCCCAACTTCTCATATTTCCCTATTTTCTTTCCATATGTTCATTAATATAAGAACTTGTGGAGGACAGAGAAAGGGTTGTTTTGACTGAAATTTAGAGTCTGAAAACAAACAGGGGGGGGGGAAATCGTCTGTGAGCCATCAAATTAAACTAATTTGAATCAGTAGTTTGAAAATGGCAACAAGCGGAAACAAACAAATTCAAAAAAGGAACATAAAATATACTTTATCATATACAGATGCCCATTAACAAGCTGTAAAAAAAAGAAGCGAAATTTACTTTTAATATATAATGTTTTAATTCCCCCCCCCCCCCCTTGAAACAGCTTTTGGATTCATACTTTTTTTTTCACTGTCGTTTCTTTTAACATTCAAAAGAAAATCTGCATCTCTTTTTTTTAAATGGCCGGTGTTTGGACGATAAATAAAGTCCATCCCGGAACACAATTTTGGAAACGAAACTATATCTTTAGACTAATGGCAATGCTGACAAAAACCGGCAGCAGTTTTGAATCATCGGGATCCTTTCAAACAACAGCTGACAATCATGGTCAAGAGTTTTACGTCACTGGTTTCACGGCTCT
This sequence comes from Argiope argentata, assembly GCA_026289955.1. Taxonomy (NCBI): domain Eukaryota; kingdom Metazoa; phylum Arthropoda; class Arachnida; order Araneae; family Araneidae; genus Argiope; species Argiope argentata. Next base: position 7,411 of record JAOUZG010004539.1, on the reverse strand, counting down.
TCTCAGACGTCAGGCCTCCCGTTACGCTTAATGACGTTAAACGGAATAGAAACGACGCGATTTTCTTTACCCCTCAGAGTAACGGGCCAAAAATAACACGACCCCCTGTCAATATGATGAGGTCTTATTTGCTAATGAATTCCTTCACTTAATGAAGAACATTCTACAGAATTAGAGAAGAAAATTAAGCTGAAACGAATAACTACGATTTGGAACAAATGTAATTAATACCAAATAAGGGTTAACGATAAGAAAAAATACCTACAGTTTAATTTGAAAAAACATTCCACATTACATCTTACTTTCTCTATGAATGCAAAAGTATGCAGTGCTACTTTCTCGACTTCTCCGCGCTCTTTCACAATATGTTGTAATTTTCTATAGTTAGTTTAATATTGAAAACAGAGCATATTCTTCATACGTGTATATCTTTTTGAATTAAAAGTCACATACCTAATTGAATAAACAGTTTCGACATTAAACCACAAACTAATCTCCATCTACCTAACAATGCTTCTCGGTAATTGTGATCACATACATATGAACCGAAAGATTTTTGACGCCGACGAAATTTATAAGAAATATCATACATATCTGTAATTTAGACGAAAAAGCCAGAGATTAAATTATCACATTCTAGTTCTTTTCCCTTTTTGAATCTTCAAATTTACATTCTTGAAAGAAATATATATATTTCAGTTCTAATTAATTCCAAAGTTTTGTCTCACCTTAGCCCATATTAACTTGATTCTAAAATATTCTCTTATTTCCTGATCATACTCCACTTTTTCTACTTAATTAATTCAACAGAGGCTTTGTAAAATTGCTGGATCGGCTAAAGGCCGAAGTTGGGCTACAGTGCCACATCAAATTTTGAAAGACCAATTCTATTATTATAAGGATGGGGTTGGGGAAACTGCCATCTTTAATAATATGAGTGATTTAAAACCCCACAGATGTACAATACGGGCCATTTAAGGAAATTTTATATTATTTTGAAACTTATGCTAAAATAGATTTTTTTTGAAAAGTGTATTTTAAAACTAATTTTATTGTTGATTTCGTTGAAAGTGTATTTTAAAAACTAATTTGATTGGTAAAATTTAGTAAAAAAAAAGTTTTTCTGAAAAAAAAAATCAGAGGGATAACCAAAATAATTTGCATAACTTTTGCAGATTTTTCAAATGTCATTAAATCTGTTAATTTTTTAAAATTAGTTATTAGAAATGAAGAAGAAAACAATTTAATATCAGATCTTAAATACAAAGATGCTGAGTAAATCTACAAATTCTTAATAAACAGTCTTCGTTATTCTGTGTGTACACTGTGTTGTGTATTTAATTTTAACAGAATTTTTTTAAAAAAGGGGGCGGATTCGTTCGGATGGGTATCCAAGGAATACAGAAACACTTCGAAATGTTAAATCCTTCAATTTATATTTTGGGTTGATAATCTATTTTATCACAATCACCTATCGTTTTAGCCTTTTCTATCCGAAGAAAATTGGTTGCCTTTTAGTAGCGACATTACAGTAACTACTGGATATAAAAGAGAATGGTGTGAGTTATTCACCTCTGCATTAAATTTTTCAATACCATTCAACTACCTAAATTTTTTAATTTAAAAAAGTGTGTATATATAAAAAGACAATCCGCATCTATCATTTCACACTCTTCTTTATCCATTACTTAGTTTATAAAACAGAAGTTTGCGAAAAACATCATTACATATCAATTTAAAATGTTATATCATTAAGCATTATCACATAACAATTTTAACTAGTAATGCATTTTCACAAGAATCACATAATTTTTTTCAACGCCATGTTTAATATCATTTATATATAATAAAATAGCAACATGCAAATAAAATGAAAGTTAATTTTTTATATTTAAAAACAATTATAAAATTATTTCAGGTTCAACATATTTTAAACACGAAATAACAATTGCAATTTAAAATGAAATATGGTTAATTAAAATCCTAAAAACTAGAAATAGGTAATCTAATACGATAACTTCACCGCAGTCACCATGGAATCAAAAAATTGTACTTTCAATACTCAATGCTATTAAGTTTTGCCGGTTATATATGCTAGATGCATTTAAATCTATCTTCGTTCAATGTTTTAACATTTGTGTGGCGTAGAAATTTGGAAAGTGAGGTACCAGCTGAGACGACATTCGTCTATACTTAAAAGTGATAGACGTTATGAATTAACTTTTCCGCGGTTTCAACATCGGACCCTAATGCGACTAAACCAGTAAAACTATACACACAGTACTAGTTTTATTAAGGTTGACGATGCATTACATCATGTTTAACTATCAAGATAAGGAGTTACATCCACTGCTCAAAAGTATGACATAATAAAAGAACTAGGCCAAATGCACTGTTGAAGTAAAAGTGGAGCGATTAAGTCTTATGGATTTTTAGAGAAGGCACGTTACACATCATGAAGTTGAGAACGAACACAAAACAGTCATTAAAATCTATTAAACTGGACGAGAAATACGAAGCTCTTCAAGTTGACATAGAAGCCCTTATTTCTAATTGTTGATACGGCGTCAAGGTCAACAACAAAATCAATTCAGTTCTTGAAGTATCCAGAAACGAATCACATTGTCCGTAGACAATATCTGCGGGAATGATCGAACCCATGAATCCACAGCAAATAGGAAACACTTCTTATAATGCGCATGTGAACAAATACTGATTCACTAATGTCACCAACGACACGCATTCATCGTTGCCAGTCAACTCTACCCTCCCGCCATTTAAGCCACTCGCAGTCGGACACGCGCTCTAGAGAAATAATACACGTGTTTCAAGTCGAGCGTTCTATTTCTATGGTCGAACAGTCAGTCACAAGCATCGCGGGAAAAAAAAAGAAATGATCGTTCCACTCTCATAACTAAGCGAATTTCATTTTGGAGGAAAATTTTTAGGGAAAAGGGAATAATTGAAGCTCTAAGTCTACATAAGTAAAAGATAATTTACGGTCGTGAAGTGTGAGAATGTTTGCTACGGGAACTTGGAGAGGAACAAAAAATGCTTAGCCGTAAAAATTATATCGTACGTTTTCTGGAGAGGTTGCAATATACTCATAGTAACTGTTTTAAAAAACACAATAAAATTAGGGGAACATTGTTTTTATAAAAACTCTTCCCCATAATGTAGCAAAAATTATTAGTTATATTACACTTTTACCCGGCGCTGTTGGATAGGATAATTTGTAGATAAATTAAATAGAAAGAAAGCTTATTTTGTAACAAACTAATACATTCTATAATAAAAATTGTTTGGATTACAGGTCGAAATATTAACAAAAAAATTGAGCTAATGTACATTTTTTTGATACTTATCATTCTGGCTCATTAAAATAGTAACAATATTGAGAAATTGAAGTTTTTAATTGTTTCAAATAAAAAAAATGAAAAAAAATTAATGCAGATTTAGCTTAAATTATTAAACTGTTTTTAAGAGAGCATGTGAAATACAATTATCTTTTTATATATTAAAAGCAGATACTAAAACATAAATAGGAGGAAACAGTTGCCAAAATCTTTAAATTTGCTAAGAAAGACATTAAAAAACACTTAAAAGCATTGAATATTTCGGGCACAATGATTTATATTGTCATCCGGAAGAAATGATTTAATAATAATTTAATTCAATTTAATAGATAAGAAATAATTTTAATGAATGTTTATTACACATAAAGATACAAAAAGCATTAAAATATAAAAATTTAAACTTAAATTCTGCATTTAAAAGATATTGGAGATCTCAACCGAGAAAATAAACAGCAAGTTTCTGACATTGTCATATAATCCAATTCATGTGCTATAGAATATATATATTCAGGAAAAAATAATTTCGAAAATTCACATGTATTTCAGTTTCTGTAGCTTCGTTTATATTGTCACTATGGGAACGACCTCACTGCTAATATGAAAGTTACGGTCGCGGATTTAATACTGAAATGAGTTTACACTCATTCACAAATTTAGCCTGACGAGTCGCCACATTTATCTAATTTGTAATATCCTTTAAGTTACTCTGATAGCTAAACCCAGGAGCACAAACCTTGATCTTAAACTGATGAAATTGAAGAATATATTTTTAATGATTAAACATGCTAGAGATTCTTAAAATTTGGTACAAAATTTAGAAAGACTGATAACATCTACAGCAATATATTATCATTGGTGTTTTTTTGAATCAGAAATTGCTACATCTTTTCCTTATAAATATTTTTTAGTATCGCTGTGGATTTCCGTGGCAAATATAAGTGGCGATCGAGCTATAACATTGTTATTCCAATCTTCGGTATCATAATGATTTTGACGAGTGTAAATGATATCTGGAGCATAGTATTATTTACTTTTTCGCTTCCAAGAAGAATATTTTGCCATCATGGTCATCTCTAGCACTAGCACCCGAGGCAATTATATCTCACATAAGCACTATCTACTCTGCTTTTTAATTTTGAAATTCATTGTGCATTCTGCTAGCACGAAAAGCATATGAAAGCTGACTCTTTAACAGGATGTCATGTGATAGGTCTTACAACTTTTAAAAATTCATGTAAATTTTATTAAAAAGTTATCCTTTTATAAGAATTGTTTAGTTAAGCCTATTCAAGAATCGTTAATAAGGCTGACACTCATTGGGGTTTGTTCTCTCCGAATATCAACGCCACTTTGATTTGCACTGATTTTTACGGGAAAAAAAATGACTTCGAAATCGGGTTGGAAAATCAGTGTTCCGCTGTTGCGAGTGCGTGAGGGCTTTGCTTATTCAACTGATTTTGCTGCCAAACCGAGTTCGTAAATGCATATCTTTATTATTCTCCTTCACGCCCGGAAAGGAGATGTTTATTAATTTGACTCACCCCTGCTGATGAGCGCTTGCTCGTCTCCTCTGTAACCCGCGGTGCACTGACATTCAAATGATAATTGGCAGACGTGACACTGTTTTCTGCGGATGTGCCGCTCAAAGGATCATTCATCGCCCTTCGACAGCTGTCAGGGAGGGATTATACATGCGCCAGGGCTTCATCTGAATTAAAAGATACGCGCTTATTTTTCTCCACATATGTTCCGTTAATCGTCGAATGTTGTAACGTCTACAGGTGAAGATTTAATATCGAAAGATCTGGTAGTCGATGCCCATTTTTCTTATGAGTATGCTTAAAAATCTGGAATATTCAACGAATTTTGATTTGGCTGATCAGTTAAAAAACAACACAAAACAGGTGGTCATTTTGTACTTAATTATTCTGAAAGAAATTATTGCGATTTGGAAAGAAAAAATGTGTTATCAAACTTTCTAGCGGATTCTTGATCACATGAAAAGATATTTTTTGGATTTATAGTATTTACACATTTATTAATAGAGTTATAAATGTAATATGTACAGACGAATTGAATTTCGTACAATTCTTAAACTGAAATTATCGATTAGTGCGAAAATTAATCGCAGAAAAGTATTTTACCAAAACATACTCTCGGTTTTCCTCATACAATCAATTTCTTGGGACAAACGCTCACATTTTAAACTCTGTAATAATAGAAGTGAATGATTGTAAATATTGATAATAAACTGAATTTTATTCCTAAAAATGTATATATAATACATTTTTTTTAAATTTATCAAAGATGTGCGAAAAAAGTAGGTCAATTTATCTTATATCCTTTTATACAATTCTAGTTTGGTATAAAAATCATTTCCTTTTTGCAGTAGCCTTCTTCCTATAATATTTTTAACGTAGTCATTGTTATAAAATTCAAAACTTCGAGATAAAAAAAACAGCGGCAATAACGGCCCGTAATTTTTAAAAATGTCATGAATACGTTAGGTATACGTATTCATGAGGTATGTCATGAATACGTTAGGTTATAGATATTAAACATGAATGTTTTGCTGCGTAAAACACACACACACACTTTTCCTTTTAACAATATTTTTCAATTACAGAATTCATATAATCGCACATATTATAGTGATTTTAAATACATTTTTGTGTAGAAGTTATCGCTGCTATTTAATTCAATTTTAAAAAATAATGATGGGTAAATCAAGACTAAACATTATTCATGTCACAATGTTTTGAACTGAATGTCCGAATGTGCCTTATTTATTTATTTTTTGTAATTTACATTGTACACATACTTGCATTTACAGAAGGCAACAAATAGCTTCTGAAATAATTGTGTTACAAACTTGTAAATTTGCTTCCCACCATGAACAGTGTCATCGTAAAACAGACTGTTTTACAATCAGGGGTTGGCAAGAAAATAGATAATGCTGGAAACTTTAAGAGTTTTAACGATCCGTCCAATAAAAACTTTGACTGACTTAGAAGGTTCTCGGTCCGCCTTCCGAGAGCTGCAGGGTGAAATGAAGTGAATTGAAGTGGAGGGAGAGGGAATCGTAGACAAGTAGCGAGCCTTCAGGAGGATAGCGAGCAACGGTGGAACGCCAGGGTTGTGCGGAGTTCAAGCGAGTGCTGAATTGTTGCGTGCCGATTTTGTTGTTTACTGTTAAAGTAGCGTCGTGTCGTGTGTGGAGTAGACAGACGTATGGTAGTGGGTCGGCAGCTAAATCGAGGAGACAATGAGAACTTCCACCGTTTGAAGAGACCGGAGAGCGAAGCTCCGAGGAACCTCTCTACTGCTGGATTTTGTCTTTTCACTTTGTGTGCTGTGGTCAATAATTACTTGTGGGCAACAGCACACTACTGTCTGCAGTAGAGTGCTGTTATGTACTGTCCTGTGTTCGTCTCGGTAGTGCATATCTGTCCTTTGCGTATTTACTGTCTTAGTGTCTTCTTTGGGTAAATAAACAACGTTTTGTTGTTTTCTACTGAGGCCTGCTGATTGTGTCTTCATACTATACGCCTATAACTAAAAGCGAACCCACCGGAGAGAATTGTTCGCTACAATAGAAAATTTTCCAAGAACTGCTATGTTGCAGTTAGTTAAAAAGGACGTGAGGCTTTTAAATTTAAAACTCGATTTATAACAAACTTTTTCAAGAATGAGGAGCATAAAATAATTTAGAACTTGAAATTAATTATTTTGTTTTAATCAGTAACTTATGATAAATAAACCAAAACATGTGTTTAATGTATAATAAGAGTTCGATTGTTATTAAAATATTTGCTAGAACTTTTTCAAAGATTCTAAAACCTTGACGTAAGTTTAGAAGATTCCAGAAGATAAAACGTTCGCATTCTCATACCCTATAATATGTAAAGTGATTTATTGTTCTAACGTCATACATTAAAAAAAACGATTGACGTATGTATTTATATAAATAAGAGTTTTAGAATTACATTGCTAGTCAAAATGGCGATTATGCAAATGCGCATTATGTTTGCATTTTTCATGCAAAAAATTTCTAC
>JAOUZG010004511.1:5177-15668 GCA_026289955.1 Argiope argentata | reverse complement strand
TGGGAAGTGACCGCTAGGGGGCGAGCTGGAAAAGTTGTCCTGTTACAGACTCCCCCTCTGGCTCGCACGACGTCTCGGCGAAGAGTCAGCACATAACTTCTTTGGTCTGCCACGTCTCCGGAGAGGTACTACAGTTCCACTGTCTCTAGCGACTGGAAGTTCATAGGCTCGTAAGGCTGAGCTGTGGTAAGTCCCAAGGACTTCATTTGGCTTTGCTGGGTCAGCAATGTCGTACGTAGTAGGTGAACGATTAGTAACCACTAAATAAGGTCCTTCCCGCTTGGGCATAAATTTGCGACTTTTCTTATTTTGTGACTTGCTAACAGGATGCAATGTCACCCATACTAGATCACCTGGCATGTGGTAAACTTGTCGTCGTCGACGATCGTAATAAGCTTTACGCTTGTCTTGCTTTTGCTCGACGTGATCTTTAATCTCTGCAGTTAAACGAGCAAACCGTTTGAGATATGGGGTTATCTCAGCTACGAAATTATCATTGTCAATCAGGGCTCTTAAGTCGTGTGTGACATCATCTGTCGTTCTTAGTTCTCTACCAAATTGCAAATAAGCTGCTGTGTGATCGGTTGTTTCACATTTTGCAGTGTTTAGTGCGAAGCGAATCATTGGTAGTTTTTCATCCCAAGTGTCGTGTTCATCTCTGACTAGTATGGCAAGTCGGGGTTTGAGATCTCTATTTTTACGTTCGGATGGGTTGGATTGGGGATGATACAGAGGAATAAGGTCTTGCTTGATGCCAAGAAAATTGCAAGTTTGTTGCATTACAGCACTGACAAATTGTGAACCATTATCACTGATAAGTCTACGTGGAAGTCCAAATCTTAAGAATACTTCTTCGACTAAGGTTTTTGCGCAGTTTACTGATGTTGCTTCTTTAAGAGCAAACAACTCCACCCATTTTGTACTGGTATCTTCTACGAGAAAAATCCACTTCTTACCAGTTGAGGTCTCAGGAAGAGGACCAAACAAATCAATTGCAAGAGTTTCAAATCTCTGTGCATATACTGGAGTTCTCAGAAGACCGGTTGGCTTTTGATTACTCGGTTTATATCGATTACAGTCCGGACAATTTCTAACATATTCCGCAATATATTTCCGCATTCCTGGAAAATAGTATCGACAGGCGACTTTATTGTAAGTCCCTTCTGCCCCATAGTGTCCAGCTGTTGGAGCATCATGGTACTCTTGCAAAACTCTCTCTCTTTCCTGAACAGGAACTACGAGTTGTGCTTCTTCTGTTTCTACTTCGGGTGAATAGCGATACAGAATACCTTGGTTCATTAAATAACCTCGGCTTGTCCAGTTAGCAAAATTCTCATCTTTTGAACTACTTTCAAAGCAGTCAATTATCTTCTTTAATTCTTCGTCTTTCAACTGTTCTTCTCGGATGTCTCTTGGCCCTCTTACTGGGAAATCAGCTGATACTGCAAATACGTCACAAGGGACATCTTCATTTAAATTAGTAGGCCTAGACAACATGTCTGCAAGGACATTTGACTTACCAGGCGTATATTCGATTTTGGGATTAAAAGATTGGATCTGAAGTGCCCATCTTGCCAAACGACCTGATGGCGACTTGATGCTCATAAGCCATTTTAAAGGCTGGTGGTCAGTTGCTATTATAATTTCTTGGTTTTCGACATAACCACGAAATTTCTCAAGAGCCCAAACTACTGCTAGTGCTTCTCTTTCTGTAGTTGAGTAATTCTGCTCCGCTGGAATAAGAAGGCGGCTGGCATATTCAATAACATGCTCCTCTGGACCTTCTCCTTGGGTAAGGACAGCTCCAAGAGCATAACTGCTAGCATCTGTTCGGATACGAAATGGCTTTGATCCATCTGGTTGTTTTAACACGGGAGGTGTCATTAATCTTTTCTTCAAGGTTTCGAATGCTTCTTGTTGTTCAGGACCCCAAATCCATTGTACATTCTTTTTAGTAAGATTGCTAAGAGGCCTTGCAATATTTACGAAGTTTGGAACATATCTTCTAAACCATGAACAAGTTTGCAAGAAGGACTGGACTTCTTTCACATTAGTTGGAACAGGAATTTTTTGAATTGCGGATACTTTCTCCTGATCAACTTCTATTCCATTTGATGTTATCCAGTGACCTAAATATTTTACGCGATCACAAGCGAAATGGCATTTTTCTCTGTTCGCATGTAGTTTAAACAAAGAAAGTCTTTCAAGAGCAGCTCGTAAGTCGCTCAGATGTTTATCAAAAGTCTCTGATAAAATAATAATGTCATCTAAATAAGATAGAGCAAAAACATTCTTTAGACCTATTATAAATTTGTCGATCAGGCGTTGAAATGTTGCAGGTGCATTTCGTAGTCCAAAAGGCATGCGCAAATATTTGTACGTTCCAAATGGGCAAATGAAAGCTGTTTTGTCTTGATCAGCTTCATGCACTTTTATTTGATGATATCCCGATTTGAGATCCATAGTTGACATATAAGTGGTTGACTTAGCTTCTGTCAGCAAATCGTCCATGCGTGGTAGGGGATACGTGTCCGCAACAGTAATAGCGTTAAGTTTGCGAAAGTCCACACAAAGTCTCATACTACCATTAGGTTTAGAAACCAGTACGACAGGGCTGGCATACGGGGATTCACATTCTTCAATTATACCGTCAGACAAGAGAGTGTCCAATTCTTTTTTTAGCAATTCCTTTTTCGCAGGATTCATGCGATAAGGTGGTTCTGCAACCGGTGGATTATTTCCAGTATTTATACGGTGTTCACAAAACGGCGTTGGTTCTCCCCCTGGTTCGAAGCAACTCTTGTACTCTTGTAGTACGCTGTTTAACTGGTCACGTTGTTCTTTTGTTAGATGCCTACCCTCGTCACTTCGAAGATTTATATTAGACGAAGTTTCGGGAGCTTGACTGGAACTGGACAGTTCAGGAATCTTTTCTTTTGATTCGGCAACAAAGCAATTTTCATTGTTGGGTGGTACCTTGTAAAAAGAATACTGGATCTGAGGTTTTTCACAAAAATGCCATTTACCATTGGGAACATCAAGAACAATTCCAGCAGACTGGAGAAAATCTGTCCCTAGGAGTGTTCTGTTTCCCTTTGCTTCCGGTAAAACAATTAATTCTGTCGGTATCACCTTACCTTCGACCTCAAGATTTACAATCGCAGTCAAAGCAGCTACGTTTCTCTGTGTTCCATCAGCGAGTGTCAAAGAAAATGTCTTGGATTCAAATTTTACTTTTTTGCTTTGTAGCATATGGAACAACTTTTCTCCAGCAATAGAGTGAGATGCACCAGTATCGGCACATACAGCAAATTCCACTCCACAAATTTTGAGAACAATCAAACTCTTAGCCGATATTACAGATTCAAGAGTAAATAAATCTATTCTGTTTACAGACGCTTTAACTTCACTTTTAGAAGCTGAGCAGGTAGGACACTTAGATTGTATATAACCCGGTGTTCCACATCCATAACATTGGACAGCTCTTCTTTCAGGGATAGAGTTTGTCTTCCTGGAGAATACATTTCTCGCTGTCTTTTCCTGTTTGTCTTCTCTTGATATGGCAGGGAACTTAGACCTTCTCTCTGTTACTGCGAAGTCACTTCTAAAATTTGGTTTGTTATGTGAAGTTGACTGTTTCTTAAAACCTTGGCGGTTATTTTCATAGGAATCCAATTTCTCTGCTAGTTCTAAAGGCTGATTCCAATTTGCCCATGAATCAAGAAAATGTTCCTTAAGATCAGGTGGGGCTTTTTTCTTAATTTGGTCGCTAATGATTAGACTTTTAAGCTGTTCAAAGTCTTTAATGTTAAGTTCTGTGATCCAACCCTCAAAATATGCTGATATTTCAAAGTAGAAATCTCTCCAAGTTGTATCTGGGCTCTTCTTATGTTGAGAAAATAATTGTCGGAAACGATCCGCAGTTAATCGGTATCGTTTAAGAAGCATTTCTTTAACTTTACGGTAATTTTGTGAATCTTCCTCGTCTTCTCTAGCAATAAGCTGTGCTATTTCAATAGGCAATGAACTTATTAAATAAGGAATCCATTTTGATTCTGGAATGCTTAAGAATCTTAATTGACGTTCAAATATTGTCAAATAGAGTCCTATTTCATCTTCTTTTGGGTTAAATCTTGGGACAACTTTTGTAATATCCATTCTATGCTGATCAGTTTCTAGAACTGTTTCCTTTTGAGAAATTGTTTGCATTTCAAGTTGAATTTTCAATTTTTCTAACTCAAAAGCACGTTCCCTTTCGACGCGTTGAGCTTCGACAGCTTTTTCCTCTTCTGCTTTCTTTTGTATAAAAGCAAGACGAGTTTTACAGAAATTAGTATCATATGATGTACTTTTAGTAATGAGATCTTTTATTCTTAAGAACGTCATATCGCTTCTCACTTCGATTCCAAGATCCATTGCTAGAGCTTTTAGATCCTCTATTGTGCACTGAGCCAGGAAAGCCATGGTGTGAATGAATCAAAGTGGAACCAGAGAAGGAGTATAATTGAGTTCTTATCTGGAGGCAACCAAATGCCTTAAATTATTATAAGTTCTTTTACAGTGCAGTCAATTGCAAAAGTATAATTGATAAGCAAAAATTTATATATTTACTCTCAGTACAAAAATGTATTTACACTTAAACAAATTTTCACTTCCTATCGTGAATCAATTGCAAGAAAAAAAATGATGCCAAATACTTTATAGAGTTAAAAAAATATGTATATAAGCATTCATTTGACAAGACAAAATATAATTAAAAGTTTTCACTGAATATCAAGGAAAAGTTATAAATTTACTACAATAAAATAAGAATGCAATTTCAAGTTTTATCATTTAGAAAGTAATGAAATTTGCCTGTATTTAAATAAGATTTCAACTAAGTTTCATATTTCTTGCACTAAAATTATAAATGACATAATAATACCATGCAGAAATAATATTAAAACGCTATATTTATGCAATAAAATACAACAATGAAATATTTGAAATTAAAAAGAAATAAAACTCTTCTATTCAAAATGTTAGAAATCCCTCCGAAAACACATATAATCAAAAATAAAATTACACAATAACCGAATATGTATTAGTATTTTTCTTCTAAAAACAAACTCAGCAGCACTTCTTGAACATATATGATTAGTTTCAATTTAATATGACTGGTATACTCAGTTCACAAATTAAAAGAATGCTTTTTATTTCCGGTGAACACTTTCAAAGTTTTAATCTACTTAAAAATTCATTTGCTCGTGAAAGAAGAGAGAGAGAGAGAGAAAGCAGAAATAATTTCACCAGCCACTTCCGGTCGGAAATATTTAATGAAAACACTGGTTCTTTCTACTTTTATAAACGCTTTTAAATAAGCATCAATGCTATTTATACTAACTCTTCAACAACAAATATTCATAATTTTATATACATCAGGATTGACGTTGATACGATATAGAATTTTATAAAAGTAAACTAAAAAGTAATTGAAGGAAAAAATGTTTTTTTTTTCCTCTTATAAATTGCTTATGAATACGATATTAAACAAAACATAAATAATATTTGTAATAATTCTTCAGTACTCATTCACAATTCAATACGCGTCAGGATTGACGACAATAAAATGAAAAGTTACTTACACTCTTCGCTAAGAAACTAACTTCGGTTGAAGATTTATCACCAAACAAAACACAGCTTCGGGATGAAGGTTTATATGCATCAATTCCAGGACGGAATTAGCATAGAATTCAGGATTGAATTGCGAAAATTACAGGATGAATTTGCAATAATAACCTGAAAAGGAAAGCGAGCCTCTGCTCTGGAGTCTAAACATGGATGTTTACAGTGGGGTGAAAAACGATCGGGCCGCGCGTTGGGGAGCCATTTTTTGTAGCCGTAAACAAGACTAGTTACCATTGGGCGCCAAAAGCTATTCCTGCTAGGGAAAAACAGAACTCTTAAAGGAAGAAGCTAAATTTACATAAATCTTTTTAATAAACATTAAAGGACATAACACACAAATTACAATACACTGACATACGATTAATACAAACAATTAGTTAAAAATATAGTAATCGGGGGAAAACATCATGTTTACTCCATGACTCCAGAACACAGACTGAAGTTTTGGGAAGTGACCGCTAGGGGGCGAGCTGGAAAAGTTGTCCTGTTACACATGTGGTTTTGGTTGCTTTGCATCTCTTCAATTTATACTGTACATAAATAATTCTAATGGAACGAAATTAAAACAAACTATCATACGAATAATGTAAGTACCTACAATAAAATATGAAAAAGTATTGGAAATGTTTCGTTAGGGTTTAAAGGCTGAATACACTTCATACCATTTCATAGAATATAGTCAATTTCACCTCAAAAATTTGATAAAATAAAATTATGAAACAATAAAAATAAATTTAAACAGAATATTCATGCTTGATACAATTATATGAGATATTAAATCAGAAAACAGAGAAATTGTTTTAAATTTCATTCTAACAATAAATATTATACTTTTTTTTAACAGGTATAAAATACATTAAATTTACAGATAAATCGAAATAAAGATACATTTTTGAATGTTAAAATGACATAAAAGTAATTTTTATGTGATTTTTAGATTTTGAAACTATTGGGGAAAATGTTTGAGTTTTGGTTAGATCTAATTAATAGAAATCCTGAATAAATCGCCATAACACACCAATTTCATCTTATTCTCCATGTTTGTTCGATTTTGCCAGCTTTGCTTTCGAATGCAATCTGAAAGCTGACACAATAGACACACAGATACACATTCGTTTTTAATATTAATATAGATGAAATTTCAGTTTCTAATAGAGAAGAACCTCTAGAGATGAGCTCTACAGAGCAATTCCGTTGAGACGATTGATGTTTCGAGAGTCCTTGCGTCAAGGTTGATTCCGAGGATCCATAGTTAATATGTCTGCTGACCTTCCGCCAAGGGAGTCTCTCTGAGTGCTTTCGTCCGGACACTAATTGATACTGGAAGGATCGATATGCAGAATGGGCTATCTGCTGGGATTTCATTGCTCTTGCACTCGGGGAACGGAGCGTCGAACTCATCTTTTTCGTAATCCGGTTCATTTTACTATCTCTTTCAGGAGTATTGTTTTACGAGGAGTTACTTGCCTCAGTTTTTTTTATATGGAAATGGCATATCCCTATGAAATGAATATAATTGCTGTTTCTTTGTATCTTTAGAGGAAGGATACTTTTATAAAGTCACATCATTAAGACGCAAGTTTTTATTGACAGGTGCTTGTTATTGTTTCTGTATTGAAGTAAAGTCACCGGGTTCACTTGTAGTGGGTGTATGGTATGAAAACAATCAGCAGGCCTCAATAACGAACACCGACTTTTATAAAACAATGGAAATGGCACACACACACACACACACACACACACACACACACACACACACACACACACACACGTAACAAAAATGAAGGCAGGCAATAAACATTTTCATAATACAACAAATAGTTACCTACAAGTAGTAATTGGTAGCCATAATAACCAAAAGCACATACAGCTACCAACCAGAATTTAGAAGAAAGAGAGAATCTTCGTAGTTTCACTCTATGGTATCTCCAAAGGGCCTGCAATTCTCCACTGTCTCCTCTCTTTTTCTGTATCCAACTGTCGACTGACTACTACACGACTGGCTACCCCTTACACGACTCAATGATGCTTCTACAGTAAACTTTAGGAATAGACCCATAACTCAATTCAGGAATCGATTGAGCTCTTCTTTGGCTTCATCCAATTATTACGCCGCTTTTTCACTATCCTTATATGATTCTATTCACAACTCATTTTACAATTGGTTATAGTTTGAAACTATCGAGCATTAATATTCCCCCGTGGCTGGCAGAGAAGGTTCTGGACCAATCATGTGTATCTCGGTTCCAATTGGCTGAATTACTAAAATTTTCAAAATTTACTGTAATATCTATTTTATTGCCGAAGTCGTACCAAAGATAGTTAGCAAGCTTTGAGATGACTGATGCAGCACCTGATCAGCATCCAACAGAACTGATCGTAAAACGATATTTCCAGTGATTGAACTAACCGTGCTGGTAAGAAACATTAAAGGTTTGTGACAATATTTTAATTCTTTTATTAGTCTTTTCAGATTATTATATTACAAGTCGATCATTCCAAAACTGTAGTAAAAGCCCCTCTTGAAGCACTCGTACTTTCCAAGAGAATTCGGTATTGAGCAAGATTTCAAAACTTACACACGTGAGGAAATGAATGAAACAGCAATTACAAAATTCTATCTTAACCAAAATGAAAGAGTACTAATTTGATAAAAGTATATTAATGGAAGCAAATTCATAATTTTTCTTTCTTTATGAGTAATAAGGAGACAATAAATGTGGTCAAAGGTCTGTAAATGGTTTCTGCTTTAAAAGATGTTTTAAGAGAAATTGATAATAAGAATCGATTTCTGCATTTTAGCTGAGATGGAGTTTTCTAAGTAGTCTTTCACAAATTCTTAGCTTTGCAATTCTTTTGGTTTTTTGAGCATCTTCAATAATTAAATGTTACAAAAACCCTTAAATCTTGGTAACATGCGAATAAGATCATACAGTGACCCTGAGATAAATTATTTGCAACATTTCTTAAACTGCAATAGCGTAGTCATATTAATTGCAATCCCAGGACTGTACAAAAGGACATTGTCTTTAAAATTAATTCAACTGGTATCAGTATTACTCATGGTGTATTTCAACCCTGAAAACTTGTTGGAGATTCAAGGTCTAATATTTGAAACGGATTGATTTTCGGTCTATTTGTCAGTTCGTATAAATGGGAATGCAATAATATAAAACAATTGAAACTGTATTACTGGAATTTGTCGTTCTAGATTCAAAAATTGGATAAAAGTTTAAAATATGGACCAGGTCTATCAGAGGAAAGATATCTAGTGTACTAACTAGCTCCCTATACGTAAGAACTGAAAAAACTAGACCTAAACGAGAAAAGCTGTGATTGAGTAGTGTTATGTAGTAAGACGATATGCGTGTCATTTTTCGTGGAATATGGACTCAAAAACTGTTAATAAACGACAAATTTAATGCTGAATTAAAATTATACCTTTTATATATGTGTTCTCAGCGAGCTTGGCCATGACAAGTGCTATAAGAAACACCAACAACATATATCTTAAACCGGCGTCTTGGCGTACAGGTAGCATATCTTCCCTGTGATTTGGGTTTCCTGGGTTGTAGTCCCGGTTCGGGTATGGTTGTTCGATCTGAAAAGCAAGTGAAGGAGCCCCCCCCCCCCTGTAAAAAGGGTCTGTACAAGAGAATATTATGAATAAGTATCAAAAGTCGTACTCTTGGCCCTAATTGGCGCTACTACAAACAAGACGCTGATTAGGTTTAAATCACTGATTATCTCAGCGAGATAAGATTCAGCTGCTGCCATAAGAATTGATAATATATATGTGTATCTGAAATGTGCTCAATTAAGTACTTATTAAAGCCTATTGAGGTAAAAGTTTTTTGACTTTTATTTACTCTTAAGTGTTGTCACAATAGCAAGTAACTTCTATTCTCCCCATTATATAACGAAGTTAAAACTAAAATGTTCCACATTGTGGAAGTATGAATAAAAGTTCCAGTTATTTAAAAAATTGTTTACCAGTATACTGTTTATTGCAGAACAAACAGGCTTTTAATGATTAGGATTACATTTAATTTTATTATTTCAAATGTAACTTCAAGAAGCAACATCTAATGCCTGTTTATCCTCCGCAGTACCCACAGGTAGAGGAGATGCATCAATTAAGCTAACAAGGGTTCTATTCTGCGGCATTTCACCTGTTAGATTCCTGTTGGTATCTTTCCCAGAATAAGCGCAGGCAGTTCGATAATCTCTTCTCTTCTCAGAAAATCTGCCGCAGATGCAGGTGATTAGTATTAGTTGGCTTCGTTACGTTTTCCTTGATTGGCGTCCCTTGTATGATGAAAAAAATTGTTTGGCATTGTGGTTTAATAGTTTGGATTTGTTTCATAGGTGAATTAATACTGTTTTTTTTTTGTAAAATACATATTTAATATGTACGAAAAAAGTTTATGTAAATATTTATAACAAATAATTTTGTGCTTGAAGCAGAAGACAGTTTCGAAAGCAGAGGATAGACTTTCTAATTTTTTTAAAATTTTTTTTCGCTTTATTGCATCTAGAGAGGCAAGCATTATGTGCAAACGGCGCTCACAAAAGCAGAAGGTAAAAAAGAACGAACTGATTTATACCTGGTCTTAAATACCATTATGTTTCTAATAAATCTGACACGTGTCGAATCAGACAGGAAATCTCTAATCTGTTTGCCTTGGCAAGGGTACGCAAAAATCCTCTGTAAGAATCCGTTTACATCAGAGATTTCATCCCATCTTCATCCTCCGCTAGGAACCGATGAAACAGCATCTATCTATCTATCTATCTATCTATCTATCTATCTATCTATCTATC
>JAOUZG010004505.1:7825341-7890384 GCA_026289955.1 Argiope argentata | reverse complement strand
ACACACACACACACACACACACACACACACACACACACACACACACATTTTTCAAAAGAAATATATAAAGTAGGTACTTTTCTGTTAGTCGGGCGGCAGTAAAAAATCACCAAATAATGTAGAACTCCACCAAAATTCTTTGTTGATTTTTCACTGCTTTCCGGCTAACGGAAAAGCACCTAAAAATCTATATCTCTAGTTAATTCGAAGTACGGAAAAAAAAAGAAGTTATCAAAATAGAGGTGGGTCGTTCGCGAACGAAAGGGCTTTTAGCGAAATGGCTGAATGTAGCGCGAACGTCAGCAATAGCATTTCCAATCATAAGGTTTCAATGAACGTTGCAGCAAATTAACGAAAACATAGAAAAAGATATCAATAAATGCAATAATATTGAATACATTCAAAAAAATTGAATCGAAAATAATGAAAGTAATGAAAAGGAATATGCACAGCAAGAAAAAAAAAACAAAAACAGAAAAAAAGAACGAGAGAAATGAACAGGAAAGATCGAACTATATTAACACAAGAACAGTATAAGAAAAAAAATTAATAAACCAGTTTATAATAGCTTCACTACTACAGACTGATGCTTTTCTTAAGTAGAAATTGGAAATAATTTCTGTTCAACTAATACGTCTTTTATGAGCAGGAGACGATTATAAAAATTCTATATTAATAAAAAGTGCTAAAATCACAAAGAATTCCATTAGAATGGTAAAATAATGTTAAAAGGAAAAACGGTTAAATAAAAACAACCGATTTAAAAAGGTCAAACAGATGTTTTCAGAATTTTTTATTTATTTTCTGTTCTGATGAAATTCGTAAGCAGACGATTTTAAACAGAATAAAATAATTGCTCCTTTATGAGAATAAATATTTTTTATGAAAATAATCCTTTTTTTAGAAAAAATAATTATTTTTATTAAAATATTCTTTTCATTAGAATAAATAATTACCTGAAATAAAACAAAACAGGGATGCGCTTGCGTGAATTTCAGCGCCAGTTGAGACGACGCAATGCGTGAGTTCTCTACATGAGTTGGGGTAATGCTACACAGAATAGAAATTTTTAATTTCCACTATTATGCTTTATTTTAACACAAAAGGACTTCATAATGGATCCGAAAGATCGATTAATCAACAATATGTGTTTTAATTGCATCAAACACTAAGAAAATAAACAGAATCGTTTGAAATAATTGGTTGGAAATATGTTAAGCCTGACCCCATTCGAATGCGAAAAAAAAAAAAAAAAAAAAAAAAAAACAAGATTTTTGGCGGGAAAGTCAGTTTTTAAATATTAAAAAATTAACCAATCAATTAACAAGAATAAATATTAGCCTATATTCTTCTGTAGACTATACTCTATCTCAGTGCTAAATTTAATCCAATTTCCTTCGGCCATTCTGGCGTGATTGAATCACATCTTCCATCCATCCATCCAAACTTTCACACTTATAATAACGGTATAGATATATGTATCTTGTTCAAATTTTCAATCATTAATAAAATACTTTTTATTCATCCACTCAAGTTCAAGTAAATTTTTTAAAACTTGCAGATGAAGACATTTCATGTTAATACAGTTTTTTTAATTTTAATTCTTTAATTATTTATTAATTAATTTAAAACTAACTTTCTCTCCAAAAATCTTCATTTCCTCATCGCCAAATAAGTAACGAATTCAGTTTGTCTTTTCTTCACACTAATGAAGTTAGGCTTAACATGTTTCCGACCAGTTATTTGAAACGATTCTGTTGATTTTCATAATGTTTGATGCATTTAAAATTAAACATTGTTAATTGATTTATTTTCCGTTTTTATTTTGAAATACTATCGAATTAATATAATACGAAATAAAGAAAATTAAAAATTTCTAATCTGTATTGCGTTACCCTAACTGGCGTAGAAAATTCAAGCATTTTGCGTATCTCAATGGGCCATGAAAATTCATTTCTAGCATAAATTTTTGGGTTGTGGGCTCTAACCCACCAGCCGAAGACTGTGTGTATGTGTATGTGTTGTGGACGCTAAATCTGTGGTGGTCACTACGTCCTCGCTATCGTGAGCAATACCACTGAGGGGTACAGGGCCACAGGTGATCGTTCTCCGTTCCAGATATAAATTACGATCTGCGGACGAATGAATGAAGTTCGCCCCGTTAAAAAGGTTTGTGACGTGTGTGAGCTAGTAGTCAGAGCTTCTGCTTTTAGGTGATCTGAGGTCCATACCTTCAGAAGCTACTGCACCCCTCCGTCTGTTGTAAAGCGGAACACGAGAACAGCAACAATAACAAAAATTTCAATTATTTAATAAAAAGTACTAAAATAAAAATTTTCTTTTACCTTATTAGGAATTGAATTAACTTTTTAAAAAATATTTCTTTTTCATTTAAGAACATAATTAAGTTCCTGGCCTTTATGGTATAGCAAAAAAAAAAAAAAAAAGGTTTCGATTGAAACTTTATCGAGTAAAGCTTATTTTCTTTAATTATTTATATTTTTTCTAGCAAAAATTCAATATATTATTAATTTCTGTTCATAAAAATAAACTTATCATGCTAGAGAATTCTTTATTGGTTTCTTTCATGAAATTAGCTTTATTTTAGCATCAATTTTTCTGAAAACTTTTCAAGTCTTTTATTTGTGCTTCCTCTATATAGATGTTTAGTTCACATAAAAGTAATGTAAAAAATGAAATTTTCTGATTTTAAATTATCAGTAATATTAATGGGAAATGATATTATAATTCACAGCACACACACTTTTGTACATTAGATACTATCAAAAGTTTTTTTTGAACTATCAAAATTCACTTAGAGTTTATATTTTTAGTTCATTTCTTTCACCTTTTCTTAAATAATGATGGATTTTCACCAGACCAGTTTTATACGTAATATGAAATTTCAAGATAACTGTGTTTAATCCTGCAAATTATGAATAAGCAAATAGAAGGGAAAATATTTACAAATTCATATCCCGTTTCTTGAATCTAGTAAACAACAAGTATGTAGCTGAAAGAGAGAGAAAAGTATTTCTTAACTTATTAATTAGCGGAAGGAATTGTACTAAATATAAAAACAACTAACTTTTAAAATAAAAAAATAAACAACTTTTTTTCCAATCAATACAATAAAAGCAATAACTCAAAATCTGCATAAATAATAGAACTACCTTTATTTGTGCTTAATATAAGAAAAACTATTGCTTTTGTGCATATAATGTCATGAAGTTAACAGAAAAGAGTAATAACAGCATACAATTCCAAGAATAAATGCTTGCTCTGAATGACACATTCCATTGCCTTCGAAGAGCAAAGCATCTGAAGTAAATACTTTTCTCGAGCAGACAATAAAATTTGGCTCAACCGGCGACAGATTCAAAAACAGTGTTGGGGCTCCTGTAAAATGATGCATGTCACGCACGTCAATCAAATTAAACATCTTTCGAACCCGAAGACGACCGCTCCTTTTTCAGTCCGTAATTTCGCTTCAGAGTGACAACCTTCTGTATGAATTTTTCAAAGATGCTCGTGAATGCCCAGACGGAGATGCCGAGCCAGCAGCCTATGAGACCGCCGATGTAACTGAACAGCTCCCCTTTCTGGAAACGGAAAAGACGAGAATCAAAATTAGTATGATATTGAATCCTGATGAAATACAGGTTGTCATCGAAAATAAAAACATCAACTAAAAGAATTGGCGGCACACAATAAAGGCTAAGGATCAAATACCTAACATTGTCCATATTTTCAAGTAAAAAAAATCAACCATCCAAATGTTTTTAAAAAATGTAATTTTAGCATCCCCCCCCCTCCTCTCGATATCATGCACCTTTCAGGAACTAATAATTTAAAATTCTCTTGGAAGTTTTTCTTCATTTTAAGCCAGCGAACGATGAATGACCGCTTCTTGCCCAGAGCTGTATTTATAGCAGCATAACATCAATCTAGATGGGGAAAAAAAACCAGCAGTCGCTCTCTAAATTTATAGGGATGAAAGAAGTGCATTGAACTAAAATGATGGAAATCACTTTTGCCAATACCGACTGCATTTACAGCAACATTTCATTTCGGATGAAATTAGCCAAAATGCTTTAGAGCGATCGCATTTGGGCATATTTTTTTCTTATCCTACTTGGAAGCTCGATAGATGACGACGCTATCTGAAAGTCACCATTGTCACTTCAAAAGATGGAAGCTATGCCTGTTTCACTTGCGTTGCTCCTGTTCAGATTTTTTTAAAATTATTTTTACCCAGCCTCACAAGCAAGTGGCATCTCTTCATTATTAGTCTTCTTGTGCCGAGTATGCCTCTCAAAGATTTAAATCTTCCAGTTATGAAATCGTAAAATTTATTTTTAATTTTCAAGTTTGCATTAAAAAAATCGATAAAAAGAATTGAAGGCTATTTAAAAAAGGCATTAAGGTCTGTTTTCCTGTCAGCCTTAAAATCTTTTGGAGAATCTGTATTTTGCTTTCCCCTTACATTTTATAAATTTAATTGATAATAATAGTTATATTCAAATAATAAATAATCTAAGCTGTGGTGGTAGATTCTTTTTTTAAAGTCCTTCTATCGAATGGGTTACTCTTTTCAAAGGTCTTTGGTTGAAAACATTGCTTAGCGACTGATCTGCTTTTTGAGACTTAGTGTGAAAAATAGATTGTTCAGCCAGAAGAAAAATTCTTTTTTTAAGCCTAAAATATGTTATGATATATTCAATTTATTTTCATTAATAGAAAAAGCGTCCACTTCTCGTGAAAACATCCATAAAATCCTTTTGAATTTCAGTGTGTAAAATTATTTATAGGCTAAAGAAGCGTTATGGAAGTAAATGTTAAAAAAATGTTATGGAATTAATAGTAATATTTCTGCAGTAAATATCCAGCAACATTTTACAATCTTCTCTGCAAGATATAGCAATGATTTTAGAGAGATTATTTTAAACAGACAATTGTTAAACACAATGCATATTGTTATCGAAAACTCCGTCCAGATATACATTGAAAAATTTAAGAGGCCTCAATAACGTATAGCAAAGATTACATAGGCATAAAAATACGTAATAGTAAAATACAGCTGAAACTAATCCAAGAGTGCAGTAAATCAGTATTGCAGGAGGTCGGTACAAAACAAAACGGTAAACAGCAGCAACCGCTCAAAGCGGTGCCCAAGAGCTCAAGAAAAATCGCTGAAAACCAGCACTCAAAAGAGAGACCCGTTACTACTCTCCATTCCACCGCTATCGACTCATTCTCTTACGTGCTTCACGCTTTTTATAGTTCCCCCGATAAGGCATGGGGTTTTCTAGAACAAATTTAGGCCTCCAGTCTGACGTTTGCATTAGATTTCTGAACATCTGGAATCCTCCATTTTTGTCTCCAAAATTACCACAATCCTGCCAAATGTAGGGGAATATTGACAGGCATACTTTCAGTATTCATGAGAGTCACCCGTGCATCTCCCTTCTTTATTATGAAACTAACTGCACTGGGAAGCAATCCAACATGGTCGTTAAATATACATTTGCCCTATTTCGAAGACACCTATCATATGGAAAATTTTTATTCAAAAATCAAGGTCCACTGCAATAGATGTGAGGTCAACAGAATCCATCAGATTCAATAGCACATAAAAAAAAGTTTATTCTATACGAAAGAAAGCTAGTTTTTTTAAAATATAGAGATATAGGGTTAACAGCTGTTTGAGAAATGAAAAAAAGAAAAAAAAACTTTGTCTTCATTGTCTAGAACTGTTTAATGGAAAACTAATTTTTTTCTCTCGATCAATTATGCGAAAAATAATATTTATTTTTATTTTGAAAATGGACACACACACACACAAAAAAAAAAAAACCACGGTGTAGCTGTGTCATGGACGCGGCAGTGTGTTGTATGTGAATATGTTTATGTAGAGGGCTATATTTTTTTAAATAAAATATTTTTATTTATGTATTTAGGATAAAAGCAAGGAAACAAATAACTATTTTGTTACAATATACTACCTTTATCAATTATAGGTATGTGATACGAAAAGTACGACAGAAATGGCATATAAGATGCATAGAGATTTCTGGTAAACGTTAGATCAATGCAGGCATTATCTAAAGTTGTTGGAGAAGTTTCAATATAAGACCCCTTGAACTCGCTGAGCATGAAGTCGAGCAATGAGCGGTTTTGTGAGTCAACAACATTAAAGTCTCCGACCATCATAACTGGTGTAGTAAGATCAGGCTCGTAATAGGGTATAACTTTAGGTTTTATTATCACCATCCAATTGTTCTTGAGAAGCCCTTTCCAACCGCATACGATTTCTGTATTTGGTTTTGGCTTTTCGACGCGTATAGGCCGACATTATATATTTTTGATAATATTTTTGTATTCTAACACCTTATTATATTATTATTATATACTAATTACATATCTCGATGAGCAGAAAAATAATCGCAAAATGGCGGCGCTTCCTTCCCCCACCGCACGCTATGCGTCACGGTTCTCATTTATCGTAATGAATTCTTTAATCCTTGAGCTATCCAGTGGCATAATTTAATTTTGGATGCAGTGGATGTAGTAACTAGAACGCCAAACTAAACGTCCCGATTTTGTCATCGCTAGTTTTTTTTGGATTGCATCCGTATGGTGGCAAATTTAAAGACGTATTCACGACAAAAATTCAATTTAGGTACATTTATTGTGATTTTAGCAAGTTCGAATACTTTTAATCCTTGAATGCATACTTCCAAGAAATATCAATAAACAGCAACTCGATTTAGAATCTGAATTTGAATTTTCATTAATGTTTACATGATTATAATTTATCACATTAATACAAAAATTCTTTATTTTTTTGGCCTCCTTTGAGTCTGAGGCAAATGGTGTCTGCTTGTCACGTCTTATCTTTAAGCAGCACCTGATCCCCTTATATATAAGATTTCTTTATATATAAGAATTCCTTATATATAAGAAGAGTGCTGCAGCTAAGAAACTCTTTTTTATATGAAATATGTTATGATAAATACAATTTTTTTTATATATATTTCCTTTTTTGAAAAGATTTCTATTTTTATTTTAAACCGTCATGAATTTTCACACTTTAGCATAAAAAATTAGTTTTAATTACATGGTCTTGAAAACAAATGCATGAAGTCATTAAATGTGTGTTATATTTTATTGTTTGGGTGAAAAATTGAAAATACGACTGAAATGGCTTAAGGCTTTAAATTTGACATTTTACTTACCGCATATAAAGGATCATGGGACATTATTTTGACTTCAGGAGTTTTCACCAGAACTACAATGATTGTGCTGCAGAAGAAATGAAAGAAAAAAAAATACATTGCATAATTTATCTGAAATACCTTTGTAAAGTATTTTTACTAACAAGAGGACGACTCAATAATCATTTGCACTTCATTCTATCTGTTTGGATGTTGGCTGCATGGCTTCATGCTTTGGCTAGCCGCTAGGTCCCACCACTCTTTTCAGTTGCGAAGGTTTCAGTGCTATCAACACACTTCCACTTGCGCTGTAGTGAAGTAAACATTGCTGTGTCACTCTCCGTTTCCAAGAACGAAGAAAGTGTTTCGCATTCCATTGTTTCGTAGTCTGCAAGGACTCATAAGCTTTAACTGTTAGAAGCACTTTCGCTCAGGAGTAATATTTTACCAGGACGGAGTGATCGCTAGAGAAGATTCCGAAGTAATGGATTTCACATCAACAATGATTTCTCCTCGTTAGATTAAAAATTATTAGAGAAAGTGAATGAGCAGGCCACTCGACTTTAAGATGCCGTACAGTTACATCTAATTATGAAGTAAAGAAAGCGATGCATTTGTGAATTAATGTTCAATCGAAAAATGATTTATACCTTTCAGCAGGTTGGAAAAAATATTTTGGTTTAAAAAAACAATTCTTTTTTCCGAAAAATAGACAGACTATCTGTACATATAAACCGTTAACATACTCGCAAACACGGAACGAAATTAGTTCTACCGATTCATTATCAAATGATAACAGCAGCAGCAACAACAACAAAAAATTTAAAAAAATCACCATAGGGATGATTTCTATTGTATCGTTGAAGGTTTTTGAAACTGTGTTTAACTATGAACATCGCTTTATTAATTAAGAGATTTAATCATTAAAGAGCTTTCTGTGTTACTAAAAGGTCCATTCATTAAGAAAAAAGATGGCGTATAAGAAACCAATATGATAGAAATAAACTTCTAACAGAAGTTTTATTCGAGTACGAAAATAGACAACTGTCACAATATTCGCTATCATTTTTACTTGCCTTTAGAAATTGAGGTTCATGGCTCTTTGAGCTATTATTTCAAGACACTAAATTTTGTATTATTTGAAAGCTTAAAAGAAATATTTTTAATAGCAACAACTTTATTCTCGCACGCTTTTTTTTCTTTAATTTTAACGTTTTCTTTAAAAATTATATTGATGTGAATTCTATAACATTGCTTTTATTGTTACGAGGCAATTCAAACTCATACTTCAATAGTGTGTCATCATCATTGCTATTATCAAAATAAATAAAAAGAATGCTTTCTCTCGACATTGACCCTGAAACTGGATTTTCATGTCCACTTTTTTTTTTTTGTAATGTCTATAACTTTGAATATGCTCGCGAAATAATAAGTAATTGATTGATTCTATTGAAGTCAGAATTTTCAGCCTCATCAAATTACAAAGCGAAATAAAAAATACGATACCATACTAACAGTTTAAAAGTTTAAAAACTCAATGAAGTGGGCGAATAAACTGGCCAACAAATTTGGGTTATTTTAAGAGTGCAATTTCTGATTTTTCACTGTTGATGTAATAAATTATAAAAATTGAGTGCAAATAATGATTCGATTACCTTCGCATATAAACTCATAACTTTCATATCTACGTCTATGTTATAACTGATGAATGTTCTTCTTATTATTATGAGATGATATACTAAAATTGTTTGAAAAATCAAATATTCAATTTGAAAAATTTCTTCAATAAACTAAGATTGAAAATAATGTCATGGTTTCTCTAATATTCTGATAAATTTTTATAAGTATTAAATGAAAAGGTATTCACTTTTTTAAAAAATATTTTATTGCTCACTAATAACGGCTCTTTCGTTCTAACGAAGCAACCAACATCTTCTTAAGATTTTATATATATATATATATATATATATATATATATATAAAGTAAGAAGATTCAAATTTGAAGAACAGGATAGTATTTGAATTTTCATTGGAAGGTAAGTGACATCTTTGAAGATAACTAATTCATCATTTGTTGCGCATTGTGTTTCTCCCTTTTAGTATCGCCCTTCGGTCTTGAATGGAGTCAGATAATGGAACACACATGCTTGCGACCCTTTGAAGACTGGAACTGTTTCGAGACACCAGATGGGACTATTTCTTTTATGGATCACCCAAACTGGGATAAAGTTCCGATAATGAACAACACATGCTTTTTACGACCCATTAAAGAAAGTGCTAAAACCTCCAGATGCGAATATTTGTGTATTGTGAAGGTTCTGTTAAGAAGTGGATGTTTCAAGAATATTCCCACGACATAACGGCGCACCATTGGGAGTATTTCTGAAGAACGATTGGATGATAGGCACCTCCAGTGCGCCAATGGGAGCCTGAGAGGCGGAACTTCACCATTGTTAAAATGGAAGGTTTTGGAAGAAACTGACGGTCGAGAAGCTGAGCCGGGGTCGAGACAAGCTGATATGGCTAGAGACTGGACGAGAGCTGATACGACAACGAGACAAGCTGTGAGCAGAGTTGAAGAGATGCAGTTGCAGAGATACCACGTGATCTCGAGTTTATTGAAAAGATCTACCGAAAGGCATATAAACTAACCTTACGTTGATAGGAACCTCATAAAAATTTAAGCCCGCTGATTAGTTGGTATCATCCTACGTCATGTTTAAGGATTATCGCAGCGCTTCTCTGGTCTTAGACGTAAAAAATTCATACAGTTTCTTTTTCTCAATCTTTGTGAAATGTCTCTGTTTTTGGAGAAAAATCTTCCGACCATTTTATAAAGACGTAGAATCATTTATTCCAAACCAAATTTTTTGACTCAGCGATGTGAAAATTTTAGAAGAATGTTATAAATGGAAAAGGAAATTTGGAAAATTGACGAACACGAATTGGAATTCAAAATAAACAAGAGATTGTGAACAAAAAATTTCTCTGCATCAATTAAAATATGTTTCTTTGTATCATTTATTTTATTCACTTGTAAACATTTCTAATTATCCGTCTTTTGGAAACAAATTCAAATTACACCATGGCGCCCTCTATTATAAAAATTAGCTAACTAGAATTTTTTTTGCATGAATTAAAAAGCATTTAAATTTTAAAAAATTGAATAGCCGACTGTTATAAGCTTCAAATTGTTCTGCTTTCTATTTGATCCATATTCTTGAGCTATATCTGTAAAAAACACAACAGAATTTATATTATTTCCCCCAAATTAACGCTTATGTAGCAAGTTTGGTCTAAAAAAATGCCTTGTAAAAAGTTTATTTCAGAAAGAAAAAAAAACAACTAGAATTCATTTAAAAATATTTGAAATTTTTCCGAATGAAAATAAAAAATTTTGGTAAATGAAAGTTGGCTTCCCTTTCAATTTCCGTATTTGAGAAAAAGAAATGGCCTAAAAAAATTTGGCACCAGATTTTTTTCAATTGAAAATAAGATAAGTTTTTAAATGCTTAATTCTCCTGAAAAATAAATTTTGAAAAAATTATACAAATTATTTTAAATTTTCCATGAAGAAATACTTGTTGTTAGAAAAATGCGAATTTATTATTATATTATTTTGTCTCTTAAAAATTCTAAATTTTTCACATCACTGCGAACAGTAATTACATTCTGTGCATATGACTCAACTTCATTACAAAGTGAAGCTGGAAGTTTAGTCACCGAAAACACGGACATTTCAAAAATAATGAAAAAAGTAACAAGTATTAAGTAGTTATGTCAAAAAAAGAACAAAGGATCGCTATTAGTACACAATATATCAGTTGACATCACAGGTCCTGACGTAGGATGAGTCCAACCAATCAGCGGGCTTAAATTTTTATAAGGTTCCTATCAATGTAAGGTTGGTTTATATGCTAACGGAAGTAATCCGTAGATCTCTGGAGCTACACGCAGTAGCCGGATACGTGGCCAGCCTGTGAGTTCTCGTTATTAGATGTCGAACTGACAATCCAGTTGTAAATATTTCCCGGCATTTAACCTAGAGGACGTGTTGTTGTTTCCGTTATTGTATAAAGCTGTAAATAAAACTTTTGTGTATGAAACGCTACCATTTTATTTGATCGACCAGGATCATGTCATTACATTAGGTATGAGGAAGAGGGAATTTCTTATCTATTGGTAATACTCCTCTACGACGAGGGGAGAAAAAATTCGAGTAACATTAATTCTTCATAGGTCACCTGAAGAAAAGAGTCACTTTGCGGCAGCAGGTGAGCATTGCACTGTTCGCTTTCAAACAAATGAAATTCAAATAAAGCAAACAGAGATTTTTTTATACGCATGAGGCAGGATTTTAAACAATATTACTTTACATTTTATGCTATACAATAAGAAGAATAGATAATATGCTTAGAAAAAATTATAATATGTTTTTTAGAGACAATTATTTTTTAATTCTGAAGTTGAATAAATAAATAAGAATAACAGCAATCACCCAGGGCAACCTAAATTTTGTCGAAGACAATTTTTCGACCCATTTCATACGTATTTAATTTTCCAAATGATGCAAACATCTTTAGTTTTCGCCTTTATACTTTTGTTTGTAAGTTAAAACAATATGTTATTTTAGTGGACAACATTACATAACGTCATTTTCATTTAAAAACTCTTTTTATTGAAAAATTCTGTAAAAGAATTGATTAAATAAAACAGCAACGACCTTGAAAAAAGAAATCTCAATAGTTTAAGGAAAACCTATAAAAATCGAATCAAAATTAGATAGTTTGTTTTACATTGAAAGACATCCTTGAGAAGTTTGAATGAAATTTTTTTTTATACTGTCTCTTTGCATTTTCTTACAGTAAATAGACTGGTCTTGTTATGCTGGATAATTTGTTATATTCGGACTCAATCGATTGAAATTCACTTTTCACTTGCTAGTTGATGGCTCTTGTTCGTTTGGATTTTTCGGCTGTTTGTAGTATGCAACAAAAATGAAGCAAAAGGGCATTATTTATTTAGTTATTTGTAATCTTTCTCTTAAATTAAAATCTTATATTTGTGTTTGAATCGTTGAGGGTCGGTCAGAACCACAAGACATTCTGGTTTCACGTAAATGATATCACATTTAAAAGTTCTGTCCGATCACATCGCCCCCGACGCGGGTATCCGGAAATTAGACGGGTCTGCAAGGACGAACATCATAACTCCATCGGCGCCAATCATCAGTGGCCGTCCAGGAATGTTTTGTCCGCAGGGCCTGACTAAAGCAGGGGCATACTGGGCAGTTGCCCCGGGCAAATGAAAATGTTATTTTACTTTTCTTTCTTTAATGAGTGTTCTTTATTATTAAGGTAGTGAAGCAAAGGAGGCCCCTTAGAAGTTTTTGTTCCGGGCCCCAATTGGGCTAAGTCGGGCCCTGCTTGTTCGCACTAAGTTTTTATTTCATCGAATGATTTTTCTTTCAGAAGTTAGCACGAGAAACTGCAGAACAGAGACACGGAAGCGTGGGCGGGCGAAAGAGACCCTTCTGGAGGTCTACAACTGATGACAGACCAACGAATAAAGAAGAAATAAAGTAGAAACGAATGAAACCAAAACCCTTTAAGTTAATGCAAATCATTTTATTTATTGAAAATTTTATACATTGAATTTGCCATCAAAATCTAGAAGAAATGATTACATTTTAGAAGTGGATATAGTATTTATATAAGAATAGATATCATTCGTCATTGATTTTTATCATTTATTTTTGAATAAATTCATTTAAAAGCAATTCGTCTTTAAGAAAAGATAAAGTGGAAAGTATACCGATTGTATTAAAACACATGAAGTATTAAACTACATGCCCTTAAGTGTTCGAAATTGCGTTAAACATCGTGTTAACTTTTGCATAGTCTGACATTTTTAGATAGCGTTTAAAATGCTGTAGCCTCTTCTAGAACTGATCCTTATCAATAAAACCACCGCTTTGTAAACGAGACTATTGATGGACTGTTTTGTGAGGGGTACGCGAACGTACGCTAATGAGAGGAAAAGTCATACAGCCCCAAGCGCGCGCTCCCGTGCTTCCCGCCCTGTATCTCCCGTTTGAAAAGAAATTGGCCGGAAGCTGTGAACCAGAACAGGATCTGCAAGATTGGGTGGAGCCAGGTTAGCGGCTCGGTTATCGTGAAAAGTTTTTAAAGTATTTCACAATTCTAAAATAAAATAATAATTTTAAATCTTACTTTTGGTTCTTTAATCCAGTTTCCTGTAGGTAAGAAAATAATATACATATGCATAAGAATTAAAGAATTGCAATAAGCAAATAAGTCAAATATTTGAATGCTTTAAAAGAACGTCATGGCAATAAAATGTTCTTACCGAATTTCGCTCATTTTCTGTTTCCACAACAGTGTACGGGTACTTCAGTTTTCTAAATAAAATAAAATAAAAGCAGATTTTTATACGTAGAGAAAGTGCGAAAGTCTAATATTTAAAAGTTTCAATAGAATAGAAGCATTTAATTTGGACCTCACAGTAAAATCATAAAAAAATTTAATTAAAATTTAATTCAATAACTATTTTCTACATAAATATGTTAAAGAAAAAGGACGTATTCAAAGAGGCTGTTATTCATAAAATACAGACCTTTGAAACATATTACATATTGCATCTTTTACCAAAGATGCAAAATGTAATATGGTAATTCGATTTCTTTTTCTTCAATTCCTACTATAAGCTTACATTCTCCCTATATATATATATATATATATCGTTCAAATTTTCAGTCGTTAATAAAATACTTTTTATTCATCCACTTAAGTTCAAGTAAATTTTTTAAAACTTGTAGTGGGTGAGTTTTTAATTAGTTAATTAAAAACTAACTTTCTAGCCAAAAATCTTCATTTCCTCATCACCAAATTAGAAATGAATTCAGTTTGTTTTTTCCTATTGCCAATCAGGCTAGGCTTAACAGGTTTTCGGCCAATTATTTTAAACGATGCTATTTATTTTCATAATGTCTGATGCATTTGAAATTAAACATTGTTAATGAATCGATTTTTCCCACTCATTTTGAAATACTTCCAAAGTAAAATAATACAGAATAAAGAAAATTAGAAATTTCTTATCTGCATTGCATTCCCCTAACTGATGAAGAAAACTCACGTATTTTACCTTGCCACAATCGGCTTTGAATCCTCCATTGGTATTGTAAATTCACTGCTAGTATAATTTTTATAGTATAATTATTTATAGTAATTGCAATTGTTATGGCGGGATAGCCTGGTTGTAGGGCGTTGGATTCGCATCCCCTGGGCTACGAGTGCGAAACTGCCTGCCGCGTGTGCAGTGGACGCTAAATCTGTAGTGGTCAGAAAGTTCTCCATATTGAGAGTAATATCAATGGGGGTACTGGGTCAGAGTCTCTGTTCCAGATCTAAGTTAATATCTGTGGATGAATGAAGTCTCCCCCCCCCAGGGTTTGTGACGTGTTTTAGCTATAAATCAAACTTCTGTCCACGGGTGCTCAGGGGTCCATACCCTCAAAAGCTACTGCACCCCCTCCTTCTGTTGTAAATGGGAACACGAGAGCAACAATTGTAATTATTTAATAAAAAGTTACTAAAATAAAATTTTTCCTAAACTTTTCCTAATAACCTAAGTATGAATTGATTATTTTTATTTTTTTAAATATTCATTACTTGGTTTCAAAATTTGCAGCAGCAAAATGCAGCAAGGCGTAGGAAAGACGTAGAAATAACACATTTATAAATTTTTTTAGTCTTTCTGTCAGTATTAAAAAATGCAGATACAATGGGTAAACCACTAAAATCATCTTTCATAACATTATTAACTATAGGTTTTCCAAATTTCTCGATGATGTCTTAAATGCTAATTTTATAGCTTATTGTTTCTCAGAGAATTTATGAACGACGAATCGCTTTCTCTGATATTTTTGATTTTATCTTCTACGCTAAATACAAGTTTTGAAAAAAAAAATGTAGATGCGAATTTCGGGACAAGAAGAAAGTTGAGCTAAGCAAATAAATGAAAGATCACAGGGTTGCCACCTGCTGTTAAGTTAATCACCTCATAAAAAATGTGAATAAATTAACTACACATTTTAATAAAATTTTGTAAGTAAATGCCTGTAGTAATTATAGTTTTTAAAAATTTACATGCTTTCCCCAAACTTTTCCCGAATATTTTCTAAACAAAAGGGGCTATTCTTCTTCCTGTGAATGAAATCGGGAAACTTGGATCGGGTCCGTGACCCCCTTGCGTGACGTTGATGAACAGCAGCCACGAAGTGCGGACATTTGGCGTGAATCGAGTGCTTTCACTGAATCTGTTGAGTTATCTCTGGCAACTTCTTTCAGAGATTCATCTCTGGCAGGCAGCAGCGAGGGTCAAATCAGTGTTTTTAGAAGAGTTCTTACCAACCGCTTCTGAAACCTATATATTTTTAAAAATAATATATGTATGAAAAAGTAAAAAACTTTATTAAAATTTAAAGAGTTGAGAGAAACACAGCAAATAAATTAGTAAGACCTTTATTTTTTGGTGACATTGAAAAGTGTCCGAGAAAACAGTGCACACTTTTTTATTTGTCATTTTACCCACTCTCTTCCTTTGCATCGAATATTCCTTTCTATTGCGTCAATGCGTTGATTGCAGCGAATGCATTAAATTGTTTGCATATTTATATCATAAGGCCATCACTAATCTGTGCAGATTATTTTTATTATAATTTATTTAAATTTTAATCGGATTAATTTGCTGCAAAGTACCCAGTTAATGGAGGATGTCTTTGTAAAATATCTTCAAAATCTGTAGAAATGCATACCGATCTTAATTGAAATTCCTTTAATCATAAACGCGCTCACCGATCAGTTTCCACCAGAAAAATTACTTAATACGGATGATCTTTTATTAAAAAGGACATTTAATGAAAAAATAATTACAGACACTGAGAAAAAACAGGAGAGCGTTCCGGTTCTATTAGGAAATTTAAAAACGGCATTATGGAATTCCTCCATCAAAATAAATATAGTTTAATGGGTTAGTTACCAGTACCAAACTAATTATAGCTTTTCGAAAAGTCAAGAGAATCGCCTTCTTTGAAACTTAATAGTTTCTTAGTAGAATTATCAACATGGATTCTGGTAAATTATTGGATTCCTCTTCTTGAACATTTAATGCATCTTCAAAGCAAAAAGGCTTCAAGTCCGATGAATTGACTGATTTAACTCTTTAACCTCCAAACCCTTTTCAAGAGGCACTTCCTTTAATATCCAGACTTTCTCGGCTGTCTCTGGACCATATGGACTCTTCCAAGCTGAGGGGCAGTTACTTCCTGGGGTCCGAAGTAATAAATCTGTCACAGTTCCTCTTTCAGCTATTGCTTTGCGGTTTTCCGAGAAGGAGTTGCATTTTCAACCGGTCGAAGTGTTCTAATGTGTTGATACTTTTTAGCGTGAAACGTTTCGTTCATCGATTTTATGGGGTATTTTCTTCATCAATAAATATTTGATACCTTTTTTTATAATATAATTTCGAAAATAGTTAAAAAAAAAT
Organism: Argiope argentata; assembly: GCA_026289955.1. Classification (NCBI taxonomy): domain Eukaryota; kingdom Metazoa; phylum Arthropoda; class Arachnida; order Araneae; family Araneidae; genus Argiope; species Argiope argentata. Next base: position 7,873,600 of record JAOUZG010004505.1, on the reverse strand, counting down.
TTATATTAGATTTCAAACTATTGAAATAAAAACTGGCATTAAAGTCAATTTCAAAAACATAATTTTTTTTTTAATTTTCCCCGATATACTTTTAAAATATCAATACAATTTTGTATTGTCAAAATTAAATAATAATACAAATATTAGAATGTAATTTCTTTTACATTATAATAGTATGCGACGTGTATATTGTATATATGAATGCGATTAGGATATTTTTACATGGTACAGATGTCAATGCAATTCAGTGACAGACGAGATAATGTTTTAAATCTTTATTTAATATTAAAATAAAAGCATGCCTTGAATTTTTAAAAAAAATGTGAAAACAACTCCTTTTGAAAGACATTTCGAAAATAATACGTTGTTTTAACACTCAGCTAAGAATTCTTTTATTTATTTTCTTCAGTATTACTTTTTAAAAAATATAAACTGTTATCATCATTGAATTTTTGAATATAAAATAATATTTTGAATTTTCTATCGTAATATAAAAAGGTTTTTTGACACTTAATTAAATTTTTAAAGAAGTTTCCACATTTTGTTTCCAAAAAAATTGTACATTCTTGTTTCTACTTAAATAATCGATGAAGAGTGTGAGATAAATATACATTCCAAAAATATTTCTATCTCATCTATAAAAGCAATTCGATAAATCAAATAACATTTTTTAAATATTATTTAATACTGACATAAAAAAATTGTTCAATAAAATGAGGGAAAAAATTACTCAGTGAAATATATATCGCAAACGCATTCCTTCAGTTTCTAGCCTGAGTATTTTACTTTAGTTCATCATAAATATTACTTTTTTGGTATATACCGTCATGTTAAATTTTTCAAGCATAATTTCGGATTTTTAAATTTTATTTAAGTTTTCTTTAGTATTGTTAAGACAAGATCTAATTACAATGAAATAAAATGAATTTTAGAACGAACGTTCTATATTAAGTTTCCATAAATTTACGCATGAGTGTATCACGCACAAATTTTTAATAAGTCACTTTTCAATCATTGAAATAAAAGTTAGAATAAATATTTACGCCAAAAAAATCCTTATTTTTCATAAAACTGTTAAAATGCCATTAAAACAATCGTTTGTCAATAGTAGATAAAATGACATATGTTACTGCTTAATTTTTTGTTACATCAAAATAAAGCAGGGAAATAGATGGGATGGTTTTAAAACTTCATTTTACAATGAAGCAAGAAAAATAAAGGAAATTCGAGAAAATGTAAAACATCAAAACAGTTAAAACATTATTTTTTTGGGCAACCATCATCTTCGTTTAACAGATCACTGTCACTTCTTCAGTAGCAGGTAAAATTGTTTTAATTTAAAAAGGTAAAATTGTTTTAATTAAAAATTACTCTGATAAAAAAAACGATTCACAATTTGTATAATAAAGCGTAGAAATTCACAACTGAAGAAAAATTTGCTGAATGGCATCCGTACAAGGAACGCCCCATTTACATAGCTTATCTCACTCTAAAAAGGAGGGGGATAGAAAAAATCCCATTTTGGGGGGAGGGGGAGGGGAGTTAATGCTGTTTGAAAGACGTCGTTTGTCTCTTGCATTTAAACTTCTGACGACTGTTTCTTGATAGATTAGTAGCTAGAAATATAAAATGATTGCCCTCCACAGTAACAAGAGTCGCTACCCGTTTTCTGAGAAAGTTACTATTTAAATAGGCCACGAAGTCAATGCAATAATTTTCCTTTATATCTTTATAGCAGTATTAATATTTAAAACGAGCCTATGATGCTTATCCGAATTAAAAAAATGCGTTTCGGAATACTTACATATCATTCATCGTTAACAGAGAATTTCTGTGGAAAACTTCTTCATAAGTAGCAATAAAATCATACCAATTTTGAGATAGCAACCCGTAGAAATAGAAACTTAAAGCCCTTTCAAAACACAACATTGTGCAAACAACTTATTTTGTGAATCCCTCCCCACCCCTACCGCCTTAAGGCACGGGGGAACCTTCTGTGAAATAGCTGCGCTCACCTGTGATAAAACGAATCTCTTGCAGTGTTTAACACAGCAGCCGCTTTTAAAACCCACCTCCCCTAAAACGCAAACAAACGCCACAAACCGACTGACTTGGAGGTTTGGGGTTAATTTCCAAAGCGACCGAAACCGCCCGGCTGGCATTGAGCGTAGTGGGACACATGCGTACACTCGGTGTGCATACCAGTCGTAAAACTGTCAATGAACGGTCTTATTTTCAAGGTGGTTTTGTTACTGTAAATAAACACTTCTAGAAGAGGTTGCAACATTTTAAACGTTATCTTAAAAGTGTCAGATTTGGCAAAAGTTAGCATGGTGTTTAACTCAATTTGGAATACTCAATGACTTATTGTTTAATACAGTATAGTGCATATTAAAATTCATTAAACAAAGTTTCCACTTTGTTTCCGATGAAACATGAATTGCTTTTAAATGAATTTATTCAAAAATGTATAATTAAAATCAATGAATTTCTTCTCATATAAATACTGCATCCAATTCGGAAAAAATAATTTAGATTTTAGAAAATACGTTTCTTTATATAAATTCCACGATTTGCATTAAACGAAAGAGTTTTGTTTTCATTAGTTTTGATTTTGTTTCTTCTTGATTCATTTGTTTAATTCAATAAGTTCAAACACTAAAATCTATGTTATTTAAATATAAGTTGTTTATTAAGCTTGAAGTATAAATAAATTAGGTTAATATAATTGAAATGATTTGTAAGAAGGAACTAAATACAAATACAATTCTTGAAATACCGTAAGTATTAAGAAATGCTTTCATCCACGGATGTTAAGTTTCCTTGTTATATAAGTTTTTAAAAAACCAGCTTTACAGTGGAAGCGCCATTACAAATTTAAAAAGTTATGTTTGTCATCGTAGATTTAATTTCAAGGTTGTATCAATTTTTTTAAAAATATGTAATCTGATAAAGATATATTATTTGTTCATTATATAACTTTTCATTTTTTATATGAGATATCTGTAGGAGATGTTAGCAGAATTCAAATGTAATTTTCTTTTAGATGCACTATTTAGTACTCCATAACCCAAATCTACTGCTGAAAAATAAACAGAATAAAAAGTAATTTTTACATAACTATATGCATTATATATTCTTCAGAAATTTAGAGAAAATATTCAATTATTTCCGATTTCAAAAAAAAAAAAAAAAAAAAAATAGAGCCTTTTTAAAACTTTCTAGGGACCCACAATAAATGCAAATCTCGAAACTCTTTTCTCCTCCATAGATTTAATTTTAATGTTGTTGCATTTTTTAAAAATCTGTACTCTGATAAAGACAAATTATTTATTCATTATAAAACTTTTCATTTTTTATATGAGACAAATTATTGCAAGTGCACTTTACATCAAAACAAGAAAAATCTATAGAGAATGTTAGCTGAATTAAAATGTTAGCTGAATTAAAATTTAATTTTTTAGATGAATATATATTAAAACATAACCCAAATCTCCTATTGAAAAATGGAATAAAAGATGATTTTTGCATTACTATATGCATTGTATTTTCTTCAGAAATTTAAATTTTTTTTATTGTTCTTATATGTAAAATAAGCCATTAAAAATCGTGATGAATAAAGTAATATACTCTTCAACAATATACATCTACACTTCTATTGTAAATTTCTACTGTTTCACTATGCTTTTATTCCATATTTCAAACAATGTACTTACTTCCAATTTCAGAAAAACTCACGATTTTTTAAAGCTTTCGGAAACTCCGATACAATAAAATCTCAAAGGCCCCTTTTCCCTCCAAATATTTTATCGATTTCAATTCAATTTTTATTCAACAGTTTTAAATAACAAATTTTGAAAAACAGCAGGAGCAAATCCCTTTGTTAAAAGTCAATTTCAATATTTTACATATAAAAAGTGCACATTTAAAATGAAAAATTAATTTTATGTAAAATATTAAAAACAGAAGACAACTCCTCTAATACACTCTAAATAATATTGTAAAAAGAAGGAACATTTTTCTAAAACTGAAACTCCAGATTTTTTAGAAATATAAAATAGCATAATAAATACCTTTTAAATGTAATTAGGAATATTTATAGAATTTAATTTCAAAAATAAATTAAATCAGTATTTGATTTTGACTTGAATAAATTTGATTGCACGGCTCTCTGCCATTAAATGAAAGTATAAAACTAAACAGCTTTCAAAAACTGCTAAACGTTTTAAAGAGCTGAGGGACTCCTTGGCAGTTGTCATATTTGCTTACTAAATAACCTTTGCCTTAATACCTATTTTCTCCCTGTTGATTAGAATTATTTAAATAATCTCTTTGGACTGTTGACATTACTGCATCCTTATTGTAGATTCAGATCTCTTGGAAATTTAATTATATGTATTAGAAATAACTTTAAGAGCTTGTTCCGATGTTGCCATTAATTCGGAAGCTCTTAGGCAATTATTTTTCATGAAAAAAAATGCGCATGGTTCAGATATTTTGTTATAGAAAAAATCTGGTTAGTTCGCAATGAATCCATAGTTTGCAGAAGTCCAGTTCAGATCAGTATAATATTTCAAGAGCATATGGATTTAGAAAATTAATTTCTTTATTAAAAAAAATAAAGTTAGATTTTTGTTATTGCATTGCAAGAGAAATTATTGCTGTAGCATCAAAAAAGTTTTTAAAGAAATGTTTTATTTTTCATTATTATAAAAGTGAACATTCATTTCTGTAATTTACTATCTATTATAACACATGGAATCTTGATTAACTATTCAGTATATTTCCATTACAGAAATTTGTAAATTTTTCTGAAAATGAAATAAGTTTTTTGCTATTAATATATAGTTAAATAAAAAAGTATCCTGTTAGTAAGATATGATTAATGATTGATGAAAATTTCAATTGTTTCCACCACAAAACGTTCTTAAACTTTAAATTTTGATCCATCCATCCATCCGTCCGTCCGTCCGTCCATATCTATCTATCTATCTATCTATCTATTAAGTATGAAAAAAATAATCAATCTTTTGTTTTCCGGTCTGATTTGTACAAAGCCATTACATGCACACAAACACAAAAGTTTTTTCTTTGTGTTTAAGCCTCAAAATTTAGTTAAAAGGCCAATACTTTTCCTCGTCAAATACTCTTGCCAACAAACCACATATGTTTTAACAAACCTAACCTAATTACTCCCTTCCCCCTTCTTTTCAAAGAGTTACGCATGATTTATTGGACTTTTACGACCTGTACGCAAACCAGTTGTATGCATCTGTTATACAACCGGCATTGAGAGGGTTAATAAGAAGGAAGAAAAAGAAGAAAAAAATACTCGGGAAGTGGTCGAGTAACTTTAATAAAAAAATTTTACAAGAAAAGAGAAATTTTACAATTTCAGTTTTAATATTCTATAACAAAGGCGGAAAGAAAATTTTTAATTGTTGAAACTTTATCAACAAAAATTAGCAAGAAAGAGGAATTTAACTCCACATTGGATACTGCCTCAGTCCTATATCCTTACGTGTCAGCAGATAGTAATATGTTTCGTAATGCAAGAAAAACACAAGCCAAGTAATCATTAAAATTTGAATTAACATTATGTTTTGCTAACACGCTGTGAGATATTAATAATAAAATTAAGGCAAGTCAGTTTTTCGAATATCTCCTTACTACACTCATGCCCATAAATCAAGGATAATGACACGTTCAGGAAAAGAAAGAGTCAGGAGTAAAACAAATGCGACTCACTTGTTGTTGGATGTATTTGTAATTTTATTATTATTGTCTTTATTTTTTATTAGTTATTTTTGTTCTCGTGTTCTTTTTTGTGTTTCTGTTTTGTCTCTGTGTTCTTTTAATATCATTTAAATGTATGTTACTGTATCTGGCAACAAGTTTGATGTTCAAGTATTATTAATGTGTTTTGGCAACGTCTAGTTTATGTATTCATTCACTTGAGCCGCACCCAGCTGCTGGCGTTTTGTAACAGCTCTCTCTAAAATGAAAATTAAACGTGTTTTTCACTTTTAGAAGATATTTATTTGATCTACAACGATCATTTGGTTCCCCAGGTGAGGCTTGAGTGGTAATTGCCTTTAACAGTCACTTTGCGACTTTGGATACTGCTCTCACAGATAAGTACAAACTACTCATATTTCAAGCTCTTATAAAAATATTTATAGTAAAGAGTTGATGATATTTAGTTATTAATTCAGTTTCGTAATGAGTGTTTTGAGTGAAGCAGACATTCGGAAGTTCAAAGGGCGAGCTAAAGCAGCTCTGACCCGTTTACAAAATGGCTTCACTAATGAGTTAAGCCTTACTGAATTAAAGGCGAGACTGGAGAAAGTTGAGCAAACATATAAAGAATTTGATGAATATGATGCAGCTTTACCCGAACAAGATTCGGAAATCGCCGAATTTGAAAAAAAATATTTCGAAACCAAAGTGATTTATCAATCTGCCATTGAGGCATTAAGTGGAAATACTTCGATTGTTAATCCCACGCCAATTGGGGCGAACTTCAAATTACCGCGTTTAAACATTCCCAGTTTCAGCGGTAAATACACCGATTGGCTCAATTTTAAAGATTTGTATCTTGCGACGGTGCACAATAATCTTTCTTTGGCTAACATCCAAAAATTTCAATATTTGATAGGACTTTTAAAGGACGAGCCAGCTAATATTATTAAGCATACCCCAATTTCTGAAACAACATATGATGAGGCTTGGAGTAAATTATTATCCCGGTACGATCGAAAAAACCAAATAGTCACTTCTCTGGTTAGAACATTCTTAGAGCAACCCAGCGTAGTAAATGCTGATTCTGTTAATTTAAGAAAACTAACCGATACATCTGATGAAGTTATTCGCGGATTAAAATCGCTTGGTGAAAAAGCGTCGTCTAAAGATATTTGGTTGATTCATTTATTATTGGAAAAAGTGGACTCTGAAACGAGCCATTTATGGTCACAAAAGATTGGAGAAGAAGAATTTCCTACCTTAGAATCTTTTTTGGAGTTTTTAAACTCAAGATGCGTGTCTCTAGAGATGCTAAATGATCATAATACTGAAAAGCGAGTAATTCAAAAAAATCATTGTGCTAAGACTGTTACACATCTTAACAAACATTCATTTCCTAAATGCCATTACAGCAATGGTTCTCATACTTTATCGAAATGTTACAAATTTAAAAGTGCAGACATTTCAACTCGAAAAAATATAGTTCGTAAAAATTCATTATGTTTTAACTGTTTGGCGTTTCACCATGTAAAATTCTGCCCATCACAATCTTTGTGTCATGTTTGTAAAGGAAAACATACTTTATTGCACGAAGAAATCAGAAATAATAATATAATAGTTTCAAATGCAACTCCGTCGGATGAACAAATTGATAACGGCAATGAAGCGGTAAACATTTCTAGCTTTTCTGTGCAGGGTCAAAGTATATCATTTTTACCAACTGCTGTAGTAAAGGTTTATGATTCATCCGGCCAAGGTCACGAGTGCTGCGTTCTTTTTGATAGCGGAAGTGAAGCTTCTTTTATAAGTGAATCATTTGCTCGTCAATTAAATATCCCTAGAAAAAATGCTCGTATTTGCGTAAAGGGACTTGGTGATTCGAAAGCAGCTACGACTCGCGGTTATGTAAATATTAAATTATTTTCCGATTCTGATTTGGAAAAAAATTGCGTTTTAATACAAGCTTATATTCTTGATAAGTTAACTTCGCATTTGCCTTCAGAGAAAATTGATGATGAGGACTTAGATTATTTGAAATCAATTAATCTTGCTGACCCAAATTTTAATTCACCTAAAGAAATTAATATAATAATCGGTGCTGATTATTTCTTTTCTCTGCTTCGGCCTGGTCAGATTGTTGGTTCTAAAAATGTAGTTGCACAAAATACCATTTTTGGTTGGGTAGTTTCAGGCAGAATTAAACCAGAAAGTAGTACACCGCATTCCATTTGTGTCAATCGCATTAGTTTATGTACAGAGGATAACATTGATACTATTCTGAAGAGGTTTTGGGAATTAGAGGAAATAACAATTAAAAACCAAGATTTAACTATTGAAGAAGAGTTTTGCGAGAAGCATTTCAAGGAGAATTATCGAATAAATGATGACGGGAAATTTGTTGTTCGATTGCCTATTTTCAACAGAGCCGAAAAGTTAGGTGACTCCAAACCTTTGGCGATTTCACGTATGTTATCCATGGAGCGAAAATTTAATTTCGATAAAGAGCTCGGCAGACAATATAAGGATTTCATGCTGGAATATGAAACTTTAAATCATATGGTTCCAGTTGATGCTGAGAAAAATGACCAGGTTTATTATCTACCGCATCATGCTGTTGTAAAATCAAGCAGCACTACCACTAAACTTCGTGTAGTATTTGACGGTTCTTGTAAACCAAATAATTCAGTTTCCTTGAACTCTGTTTTAGGTGTAGGTACAACACTACAACGAGACATTTTTTCAATATTGCTTAATTTTCGAGTACACAAAATAGCATTTTCTGCAGATATAGAAAAAATGTACCGACAGATTCTTGTTGATGATGAAGATCAAAATTTTCAAAGAATTGTTTGGAGAAATTCAGTTGATTCGAGAATGCAATCATATAAATTATGCACAGTTACATACGGTACTGCCTCTGCTCCATTCTTAGCAATACGCTGTTTGTGGCAAATTGCATTGGATGCAGAGAAAATGCATCCTTGTGTATCTTCGATTCTTAAGAATGATTTTTACGTAGATGATTGCTTATCTGGTTCGAGTAATTTACCCGAAGCAATTGATATCTGTTCTAAACTGTCACAGTTGTTGGCAGAACATGGATTATATTTGAGGAAATGGAGGTCCAACTGTTCTAAACTTCTCGAAAATTTATCTATTGATCACAGAGAAGCAAGTGACTTAGAAATCCATTCAGATGATTGTGCTAAAACATTGGGGATTCTTTGGAACTCTATAGAGGACATATTTTTATTTAATATATCCATTAATTTTGGAACTGAAATTACCAAGAGAATTTTCATCTCACAATCCTCTAAAATTTTTGACCCACTTGGTTTGCTATCTCCATGCACAGTCATGCTGAAAATGTTTTATCAGCGTCTGTGGCTGCTGAAACTTGAGTGGGATGCTTCACTTCCCAAAGAATGGATTGACAAATTGCTACGGTTTCAAGAAGAACTTAAGACACTCAGTGATCTTAAGATTCCCAGGTGGCTCCGTGTAACTGAGAAAAGTATTTGTCTTAAAGGTTTTTGTGACGCCTCGGAATCTGCTTATGCTGCCGTCATCTACTGTGTTCAACCCATATCTCCTGATAGGAATGAAGTGAACTTAGTGGTTGCTAAAACTAAGGTAGCTCCCATTAAACAAGTGTCTCTACCTAGACTGGAACTTCTAGGTGCATTACTACTTGCCAGACTTTTCAAGACTGTGAAGGATGTTTTTTCCAGTTATGACATTTCTTTCCAGGCCTGGTCGGACTCCAAAGTGGTTCTAAGTTGGCTAGCAGATCACCCTAGAAGATGGAAACTGTTTGTAGCAAACAGAACTTCTGAAATTCTAGACGTTATACCTTACAAGCAATGGAGTTATATTCCGTCAAAAGATAATCCTGCTGACATTCCTTCTAGAGGTATTGATCCAAAACTTCTCCAGAACTCCTCTCTTTGGTGGCATGGGCCATCATTCTTGAAGCTAAACAGTTCAAATTGGCCTCTACAATCTTCTAGCGTTGATGAGACTGGTGATTATGCTACTGTATTTTCTGAACAAAAGACAAAATCTATATTCAGTACTGTAGTTCAGTTAACTAATGACACTGTGGACAATTTATTTGAGACCTGTTCTTCCTTATCTAAAATAGTAAATGTAATATCTTTGTGTTTAAGATTTATTTCTAGGTGTAAAAAAAGAACGTCTGCACATGATGAAAAGATGTTGCGAAGTCCATCATTTGTTCCTCCATCAACAAGTGAACGGCAGGCAATTAATTATTAAGTGGATTCAGTTTGTGTGTTTTCAGGATGATTTGAAATTGATTAGGAACAGTGTATCTTTAAACCCTAAAAGTGTTTTGATTTCACTCTCTCCTTTTTTGGATAATGATGGTATTTTACGGGTGGGAGGTCGGTTGCAAAATTCTGATTTGGCTTTTAATGTTAAGCATCCTATAATTATTCCAGGTGAACATAAATTTGCCTTTTTACTTGTTAAGCAATATCATATAGCATATATGCATGCTGGTCCTAGTTTACTGGCTAATATTTTAAAACAAAACTATTGGATAGTTAAGGGTAAAAAACTTATTCATTCTTTTATCCATAAATGTATAGTCTGTCACAGATATAAATTGTCATCGAATAGTCAACTAATGGGAAATCTTCCAAAACAAAGGGTAACGCTTGAAAGACCATTTCTTAGTACAGGCATTGATTATGCTGGACCCGTAATTTTAAAATGTTACAAAGGTCGTTGTGTGAGGACTACAAAGGGTTACATAGCTCTTTTTGTATGTCTAGCAACCAAAGCTTATCATATTGAAGCAGTTAGTGATTTAACGGCTGATTCTTTTATTGCAGCTCTCAGACGATTTGTATCCAGTCGAGGTACGCCTAAAAATTTATTCTCGGATAATGGCACAAATTTTGTGGGTGCTAAAAGAAAGCTATCTGAATTACATAATATTATATTTTCACTTAATGGTAATAAAATTATTGCAAATTATTTGGCTCAAACCGCAATGGAATGGAAAATGATTCCCCCTGCTTCTCCCCACTTCGGTGGTTTGTGGGAATCTGGAATTAAATCTATAAAATTTCACCTGAAAAGAATGATCGGAGAAACCAAGTTAACATTTGAAGAGTTAACTACTCTCTTGACTCAAATTGAGGCTGTTTTAAATTATCGACCTTTGTGTAAAATTAATCATGCTGATGTATCTAATTTAGATGCCTTGACGCCATCTCATTTCTTAACTGGAGATGTCATTACTAGTATTCCTGAAGATAATTCAATTAATAAGGTTAAGTCCTCTATTTTAAAACGATGGGAATTGTTACAACAAATGAAGCAAGGTTTTTGGAAGAGGTACTATAAGGAATATTTAAATTCTTTACAACAGAGATATAAATGGAAAGAAAGAGTTCCAAATTTGTCTATAGGTGATCTTGTATTAATCAAGGAGGACAACATGCCTCCTGGTGTTTGGCCATTAGGTCGCATTTCTGAGATTCATCCTGGCAAGGACGGTCACGTTAGAGTTGCAACAGTAAAGACTGTAAATGGTTATTTCAGAAGACCTATTGTAAAACTGTCACCTTTGCCATTGTGTCAAGAATAAGCCATTCTTGACAGGGTGGGAGTATGTTGGATGTATTTGTAATTTTATTATTATTGTCTTTATTTTTTATTAGTTATTTTTGTTCTCGTGTTCTTTTTTTGTGTTTCTGTTTTGTCTCTGTGTTCTTTTAATATCATTTAAATGTATGTTACTGTATCTGGCAACAAGTTTGATGTTCAAGTATTATTAATGTGTTTTGGCAACGTCTAGTTTATGTATTCATTCACTTGAGCCGCACCCAGCTGCTGGCGTTTTGTAACAGCTCTCTCTAAAATGAAAATTAAACGTGTTTTTCACTTTTAGAAGATATTTATTTGATCTACAACGATCACTTGTAAAGCCTATTTATTATACATAAGGTAAAGAGTAAAATAGATGCTATATGCTTGATATCATTAATATAAATTGTAAGTTTTTGCTTCCAGAAGAAAAACTTTTAAAAACAAAAACCAATATTACTTGGTTGGTATATGGGTTAATACATAATATGTATCACAGACGATGCAATACAGTCCGTACACCGCCAAGGCATGCTCAGTATCAAATTTTCGATATGATATTGGAGAATATTACACCACTCATCCAGCAATACTCACCGAACTGGTTGACATTTAGAAGGGTGTTGATAGGCTGAAATTCGTCTGCCAAGCATGTCTCAAACATGCTCTACTGGATTCAATCCGGTGAGAATGCTGGTCAGTCCATACGGGTGATATCCTCCAATCGAAGGCATTCGTTTATGATGTTTGCACGGTGAGGATGGCCTTTTCCATTCATAAACACGAATTCTGCGCCCATGGGGGGCCGAAATAAACGTACATGTTGTTCCAGAATAACGTCCCGATATATTTGGCCTGTCATGGTTCCGTTTTGAACATGCAGGTTAGTTCTCGAACCCAGAGTAATTCCTACCAAAACGAGCAATCCTGCACCACAGTAACGGTGTCGTTCAATGATGTTTTCTTGGTGGTAACGGATAGCTGGCGCTCTCCATATGAAAATCCGGGGAGAATCAGACTGCAAGATAAACCTGAACTAGTCAGAAAACATCACACAAGCCCACTGTTGCGGTGTCCACATTGCATGCTCTTTAGTCTAGGATAAAAGCAGGTTACCGCGAGTTGCAGTAACTAGAACACATCTGACAAGCCTACGAGCGTAAAGACCAAACTGCCCTAAGCGTCTGTACACGGCCTGCCTTGAAAGTGTCGTATGAGTAGCTGAAGAGAGATGACGAGAATGGTCTGATGCTTTGCTTCATTTCTTTCTTTTGGAAGAAACTGCCAAATACGGGTCCCCATTCGGCGTTGTAGCTCGGGGGACACCTGTGCTGTAACCTCTCATCACAAAATCACTATCTTGGAAAACCTGGAGACGACACTCTGGGTTTTACTTCTTTGTATTCATTACACATCGCTATCTCACTCTCGTCATCGTGGCTAACTGTCGGCGTCTCCTGGTGGCTGCCTATAATTTGCCTATGATTTTTGAAGATGCGTGTAGACATTTTGCGGATGATGTAAGTATTTTATAGTTCTATTTCCGCGTGACTCAATTATGGCTACTGTATAGACTTGAGTGTACACCTACGAATTTGCTTGTGATAGAAATGAATACGAGTGTGTGTCGACGATTGACAGGCCGTCCGTCTCATTCAGAGCTAAAATCATGATGCACTCCCATTATGGGGGATAGAAAGGCATAAGTTGGGAAAAAGTTTTTGAAATTTTAATTAATTAAAGATAAAGAAAAGTTTTGTCGTTTTTCTAAAATACAGCTGCTCAACAATGTTTTTCACTCCTTGAAATTCAAAAAATTATCTTATATAAATTATGTTTATATTTCTAATCAATTCAAAGGAATCTTTCAAGCATATTTTCGTACAATGCATTTTGCATAAATTAATAATAAAATGTTAGTAATACGTTACATTGAAAAGTTTGCTTTTATCAGTATTGCCATCTCATTGACAAAATCTGAAAGTCAATGATTACGTTACCTTTTACTGAAGGTAAAAGCGTAAAAGTGAGTCAAGCGTAATGCTCCGTAGTAATCTGTCTGAAATGAAACCAATGAAATGCATAAGTGTGTTTCGTCATGTCAGTAGCAATTAATAAAATGCTCTCGGAACAACATTTAAGTAAAGGAAGTAAAAAAGTAAAGGAAGTTTCATCTTTTTGCACTGATTGACTCTCCTAAAAATTTGAGTATCACACTTCCATAAAAACGTGAGATTTTATACATTTATTGAACCTTCTTGAAGAAAATATGTCATTAAACGGCAAACTGATTGATCTAAAACAATAGAATTGTTTGTTTAAAAAGAAGGATATACAAAGCTTAATAAGTTGGTCAAATTTTACCGCTGAATATTAAAAATGTTAGTTCTTCAAGATTACTATAGTTGATGCAATTCATAGGATCGAAGGATTATATAAGATTTAGACTTCATAATTTTTTCAGAAGTACATTTACCGACTGAAATAAAATAAAATAGTGTTATTCATGTCATTTAAAACCTCTTGAAAGTAAAACTAAAAATCCAATTTCATGAAGAACCAAATTTTTTTTATTGAATAGTTTTTTGAGGTATTACATTCATTACAAAAGTAACAATTTTGTTGTACTCGTAAGACTTTAATGCTGAAGAATTTGATTTCCTTTAGTCATATTTTTAAAAACAGGTTTGGTTTCAGCAAAAAAAGTTTTTGTATTTACTGAAATTTTGTAACTTTTCATTTCAATCTGAAGTTCTAATTTTACGGAAGCTGACAAAAGATTAGAAAAATTTGTTGTGCAAAGAACATAATATCGTATCCCAAAGTAGTAGTATTAATGATATGGCTATTAAAATTATAAAAATTGTTATAATATTCTTGATTTTAAAATAAACCTTATATAATATATAAAACAATATATTTAATAAAATGGTTGTGGTAAATTTTAGAATATTTTGAAGAAGTTTTTAAGATGCCAAGTTACACAAAATATTTGAATGAAAATTTCAGACCATTAATTCTGGCGAATCAGCTGATCACTAAAAGCAGCCAGAAATAAATAAATTTTCTTATGTTGAAATATTTTTAGAAACAATTATCAAATTACATTTTAAACAAATTATGTCTAATGAGAGGAGATACTTACGTGCAGTCTGGGTTGCATCCCATCAAACAAGTGCGACGCGTGTCACTCAATTCTTCTTCGGATAAGGAAGAATAGTGGCATCCTTCATACCCTAGAAAATGTTACTTTTTTTTCCATCAATGATATGAAATCAGAACGTAAAATTTTATTGGAAAGTTTCCAGAAGAGCTTCCACAGTAAAGAAAAAAAGGGTGTGAAACCATCTTAAAAAGAGTGTCCATTTACAGGAACACATTAATTGTATACGTAGCTGCATTTTGTAAAATTTCACCTAGAAATTAGTTTCGAAAGTACATCCATCGATAATCTATAATCAGTGCTGACTATTCATGTTTTGAAAAGGGCAGAAAGGAAGGGAATGTTCAGGAACACTTTATGTTTGAGAAAGGGAAATGTCTAAATTTTTTCCCACAAATGAAAGTATCAGTCGACTTACCCCGAGCGGCTGGGAATTTGAATGCGCTCGTGTATAACATTTTTAATGTAACAACTAATTTTATTTAAATACCACAAAATACACAATCTTTTTATTAACCAGGTTTCCCGACTGACTGCTCTCATAATCGTTTTAAAATGAAGGATCTCTCTCTCTCTCTTTTGTTTAAAACAACTGTTTTTAGACGATGAAACATTTGCAAAAAGAATCCAGGCGCTAAGTTTATGATCTGAGTTCATGTGGTAATTTCATAGATGCAAGATAAAGGCATTTTAAAATCGGAACCTGAGAAAAACTATTAAATATTTAGTCAGCAATAGAACATTGATATTAGGAGAAGATATTTTGAGAAAAAAAGAATAGCCTAAGAGTGAGTATTGAGACAGGTCCGTTTCCGACTTGGCAGACGGATCTCGGCCTTGACGTTTAGGGGTGCTCCGCGAGTTCTCGACACAGATAGAAAGTTTGAGACTACGTTTTCGATTTTCTGCATATTTGTCAGGATATTTTTGATGTTGGAACTTTTCCGAGGATTTTCTTTACTTCTTTTGCAAATATGAAAATATCAGTCAAATAGTCCGTGTTTCTGATTTCGGTAAATAAGTTGGTTGATGATATTTTTGGCTATATTTCTTCAGTTATTTCATTACAAATTTTATTTTCAGATTTCTCCTCATTTTTTAAAGCAATGAAGGTTAGTATTTGACTTTTAAGGCACCGATTTTTAATCTTAATAATTTAGGATACCTTCAAAATGAGATGAAACGCAGTCCGTCGCAGTTTGTGCTTTTCGACGCAAAATCTTCCGTTCCTCTATTCGAACATTCTTGAATCACGGTTTTCGGTATCGAGATGAAATAGCTACAGATTGTGGCTAGTAATCTCAAATGTATTATTTGACATATTTTTGAATTTACCCTATCATGTTACTAATTGCAAAGCCATTGGTGATAATTATGTTTTCAATTTTCATTAGGTTGATTCGAAAAATTGGTAAAACTATTTAGAATTTAGTTCCATTGTTAATTAATTACTGCTACGTTGAAAAAGTCTCCTAGTTTCTAATTTCATCTTTTAGAAAATAGGCAGGCAATCCTTTCGTAACCATTGCAACATACTTTTGTGAATAATTTCAGTGAATGGTTTGACTGGCAATAAAGAAAATTCCGAAAGACATGACGCAGACAATTTAAAAAGTAGGGACTGAGTAGAACAGGATCTCGGTACAGATGCATTTCAAAATCGGTTCCGGTTAAACTCAAAAGAATTATTAAAAATTGAAGGTAAAATTACGAAGGAAAAAATTCATATCACTGAAAAAAAATTGCTAATTTTAAAGCGGTAATACAAAACCGTTTTTGTATTTTTGAGCATCCTACGAATGTTTCTAGCCCATGAACGGACTAAAGATTAATCTATCTTTGAAATCCTTTGAATTTCGATTTCAAAACTCTGAGGCAATTCTAAACAAGCTAGACCAGACGATGAATGAAATACAGAATTGATCAAAAGCAGATTATGGGGTGAATAAAATCGTCTCTGTATAAGACACACATATAGAACATTTTGAAAAAAAAATGACCGAATGTGCAGGTATAAAGGAAATAAAGCGTTTAATTATGCAATTTTTACATGCAATCAGTTCTTGTGAGAGCTATTTCGAAATAAGAATTAAATTATCAGATAGCATGAATTAAAAATGAGTCTAACAGCCAGTCACAATAATCACTGTTTATACGGCTTATTTCTGTCGTAATGGGGTGACGGGCAGTAATTTTTTTTTAAAAAAAGCATGAAATAAAAATATTCTAATCAAAGCAATGTGAGAAAATTTGCATACAAGCAAATACACGGTAAACAAAATATTCTGCTTCCAAGAATTAATGCAACAAATAAAAAGTGAAAAAGGCTTTGAATATGAAAAAGATAAATCGACGTTTTTCAATGGAGCTGAATAAAATAAAATTTGAATAATTTCTTTTTTCTGACTCAGGCATCGATAGTCCAAATTCTAAGTTCGCTTTTAAAGGTAAAATTTTTTTCTAGAAAATGTCACCACTAGAAGTATATCAAAAACTTCCATAAATATTTAACTCTGGGGTCAAAAATATTTTAATGAAGCTTAAGGTATTTATAAATAAAGACGAAATTTTTATTTTCAGTGCTTTAAATTCGTTTTATTTCATCATACTTAAAAATATTTTCTACGACTTGAAAAGTTAATTTTTTTAGTATTTTTTAAAATCATTATGAGCATTTTCTGGATTATACTTACCCTTTTTCAATATCTAAACAGCAATTCTCTTGCAGAAATTCCCATCCAGAAATACAGGTTACAAGATCCCACATTATGGAATTCCCAATTTATCAAAGCTTCGTTTGCCATCCGACAAGCGAAGATAAATAATATTCTTTTGAAGGGCATTTGAAAGGAAAGTGTGAATCTCTTTAACAGATGGTAATTGGTACACTCCTGCCATATTTTAAGTACCTTTACTCCTCATTTGCATTCTAAAATAAATAGTTGATTTCCCATGAACTTACTTTTGTGACAAAAAGATTCCTTCGTGAAATGCATCGTCATACCCATGTCACAGCCGATGCATTGCTTGAAAAATTCCGATCTGCATAATTCTCTGCACATCTACGAAAAAAAAAGACACATTATTATTTAAAAAGAAGAATTATTTCCATTTTCACCACTTGAATTTATAGAATCCTTTTATCCTTTTGAAACTTCATGTCAATTTCTTACTACTTTGATTAATGTAACAACTTTCTACTCAAGATCGGAAATTTAGTTCAAGAGACTCAACAGCGATTTCATTCTAATAAACATATTTTTCATTCTAGATACCGATTTTCTTATATATATATATATATATATATATATATATATATATATATATATATATATATATAGCAACATCTGAGGTCTTTCAAATTTTCAAATGTTTTATAATGAATAGTATATTCAAAAACCGAAGTTCTGTTCTCCAAACACCCCTATTACAACACGAGAAGGAAGTCCGTAGAGACGGATTCAACATGGGCCAGGCTCACATATGCAACTTTAAGTTTTAAATCTAGGATTCTGCGGAAAAAAAGGGCGAAATTAAAATAAATATTAGTATACCTTTCAGAGTCCATTTTTTTCCACTTATTTGTCGCCGTATGCCCCGGATAAGGCTCTATCAACTGGAATATTGCATTTTACAAAATCGAAATATCCTGAGTCTCCTTTCTTCCTCATCTGAGCATTGAGCTGCCCCGAGATGAGTCCCGAGACAGACTGCTTGGATTTCGAGAGACCTCTTCCGGGTGTGGAATTGCGTTATTGACCAGCTTCGGCTTTTGTATTGAAAATCGCAACCATGTGACATCGTTTACCGAATATTGCATTAAAAGAAATCTCAGTTTTTAAATGCGTGGATTAATAAATCATAAAACTATCAAAATTTATTTGATATTTTTAAATTACATTACAATTGTGCTGTTTATTTTAAATCTGTAGACTTGTTTTCATCTAGAATGAAAGAAACGTTTGTCTGCATAGCTATCAGCTGTCTTAGAAATAAAAATATGTTTTAAGACACTGAATGGATTTAAGTTCAGTAAAATACATGGATCGTCTTAGCAAAGCGGACACAAAATCAATGGTTTCTGTCTAGAAAAATAGTAACTATGATTCTTTGTTGCTGTTGAGAGTTTGTTCAAATTCAATGCTCGCGCACTGCCGTCTGTTGCTTTGAAATCCTTTTCGTAGTAGACGCGTCGTCGCACGACATCGTTCATTCAGAGTCCAACTCTGTGAAACAGAATTAAAATTAGTTGCCAGTGTTGGATGCCGTTCCCGATAACTAAATAAGAAACAACCAGATCGCTGGATTAAAATAAGAAGCTTTGTTAAAAAAAATAGAGCGAGAAAGTTTTTGTTTCAAAAAATCACCAACAACTTTAAATGTGCTGATTTTTTGATTATTGATTCCGTATAATTATTAGGGATTCAGCCGAATTATGAATTATTTTTGAAACTGAACTCCCGTCATTTATAAAGAATTCTGAAGCAGAAGAAAAAGGTTCCATCTTGAATGTAAATGAGGATTCTCATTTTTCATTTGTGATTTTCTGGATAAAAGTGGTATCTGTCGTTTTATAAATTAAAAAAAAATGTAAATGCAAGTTGCATAAGACTGTTTTTTTAAATATATATATATATATAAGCCAACGACAGAAGGGTAAAAAAAACTGTTATTTTAATAGAAAAGGATATTTGCCATTCAGGATGAGTAAGAGGAACAGGACGCTCGACAGGTGAGCTGCGTCCCGCTATTCCAAGCAATGGCATTTCCGTCAGAGACATGCAGTTGATGTTGTCAGTACAACGCATTTTTGCATGCGACTATTTTGTAAAGTGACTGCGGTTTAGAATGACTGCCATCGCAAATTTAAAATATGAAAGTGGCCCTATTCACTTCGGTAACACTATCATAACCGGTGGTATAATTTCCTATCAATAGATTCATTAACCCTTTAACAGTTTCATTTTCTTTACTATCTAATAAAACGACACCTTCTATTTTGGGAATATTTTCTTATTTTGATTTAATGGAAATCCATCGAATACTTGATTTATCTACGTATACGAAGTCATTTTACTATTGAATTATAATTGTTAGAAATGGTTTATTTTTTGTTCACAACTATCAAAATTCGATAAATCAATGCACGTATGGCACCCGGACAAAACAGTTAAGTTATCGATCAAAGCAAAACCTTTCTCAGCTCACGTTCGGCACACGGGCCGGAAAACGTGGGAAGGATTGGAAATGCGGTATTTGTTCGGAGATACTTTGAGGAACTTCATGTTGACAAGCATTTTGCGATGCACTTGTCACTGCTGCTTAAAACAGTCGAGGTTTTGCGTGATGTGATGTCAGCTCAAAAGAATTAGAGGAATAAAATGAATACACAAATTTGACATTTAAGTAACATCTCTGCATGAAATTTAAAATCAAATTCATAATGAAATGCTGACTGTATGATGATTTATACTTTCCAAAACATGCTAACAAGATAATTGAAAAACAGAATGATTTAAATGCGTGAAATTCGATAAGTATTTTTGTGATTACAGCTGCAGTTATATGCCAAATTTTGGCTTTGATTGGGTGGAAAAAAATCAACCGAAATACACATTAGCTATCATAGTACATTTCTGTTAATGTTTTCCAGTGATTAATGTTCAAACAATTACTAAATATCCAATAGGTCCATGCATAAATATTGCTCGCAAATGGTTAAGGGTTAATGCCACATGTGGTGTGTCGTTGGCTAACCGAGAGTATGTGAGAGAGCTCCGAAGAAACCTTTTCCATTGATTTTATTCTTTTCTTCAGCCATGCCGGGTGCTCTTCTCTGAAATGGTGCTACAAACCAGGTGCAATTGCTACAACGCTTTTTTTTTTCGTTTCAGAATGAAATACAGTCATGTCCATAAATCAAGGATAATGCAAGTTCAGAAAAAGAAAGAGTCAGAAGCAAAACAAATGTGAATTATTTGTTACTAAGCCTATTTAACAAACAAAAGGTAAAGAGTAAAATAGATGCTATTATGTTTGATATCATTTATAAAAAAATTCATTGTTGGTGCAGTGGTTAATGCGTAATATGCCTCCTAGACGTCGCAACACTGTCCGTACTAAGCCTAGGCATGCTATCGGAATATCTGTCTGATTTTAGTGAATATTGCTCCAGTAATCAAGCAGTTCTCTCTGAAGTTCTGGTAGACTGTTTTAGACACAAGTCCTAAGATAGTGGCTTTTATTTTCTTCATAACTGACGAGTCAATTCGTCATCGCCTATGATAATTTTGTTGATTCTAATTTTCTCGTTCATCAGATATTAAAAATGAATTTTTGTTTGTTCGCGCCTTCAGTGATGCCGCAACGCACAGCCGATTGCGATGAAATCTGGAAAACATTTTGAAGGTTATATTTTAAAACTGGCAACCGACAAAAGACAAACAGTGAAAGACAAACGGCACATATCACTATGAATCAAAAACAATTATAAAACTAAATGAAATTATTGTGATCGATACCAATAAAATGAAATGAGATGAAATCGAAAATGTTTAGAGAAAGCGCTACTTTTTCTCTCTCTCATTAATCAATAGTTATCTACACAACATGTTGTCATTCAGTGCACGATATCCTGTCTGCGGCAAACCGCACGTATTACTAACAGTTCATCTCGCTCACACAAAATAGGATCTTTATTATCGAGGCTGATCAAATTAAGTTATGTACAATGGACATTTCCCCAGTGCGAACAGTAATTTGAATCGACGAAGGATATTTCGGTTATGTAAGCGTACATAGTGTTAATTGCTTCGATAAAAAATAGATGTCCCTAAACGTTGACCACTTAATGGTTCTAACAACGCAGCATGTAGAAATAGGAACGAACAATAAAACAAATCGTTCACGAATTGCAGATTCGCTTGCTTCATAATCTCAAGATCAACCAGCCGCAATAATTGAAAGGCAACGTTTAAATGCTAACTGATCACGCCTCTCAAAATTAAAAGACCAATATGCGGCAAGAAGTGGGGCAACTATACTAATGGAAAGTGATTGGTGAAGAAATGCTCATTCCATGCATTCTCATTATCCCCACCGATATGTCTTTTGATTTCAAACGACTGCAGTTCTCCATTCATCTCTCATTCGTGATGACCCCCAACAAAGCAGAAGTTTAATCGTTCGAAGCGTGCGAATTGAACCTGTGAAATCCATGTTTTTCAGAGGGACATTTGCATCTGGAGGGTTGCGGGTCGAACAGTAAGAAATTTATTTGCTTCTGCTGAAGTTCGAAAAACAAAAAAATTATTTCCTACCCTAAAGCACTTGAATAATAAAGCAAAATATGGAACAAATATTATTTGTACTTCACCTTTATATCTCATTTGATTTCAATGAACGCATTCATTGCCGAAAAGAAAACAAATATCTTTATTTATTGCATTCTTAAGTAAACAAGACAGCTATTCAAACGATGCTTGCTAAACTTTTTCTTCCGCAGCAGTAGCGCGCCGGGCACTAGTTAGTATCTTTAATAACAATTTCATCTCCCCAAATTCGATTCACTTTCTTTTCACGAAGAAAACGAAAACAATCGCCTGTCTCTCGGGAAATCATATTTCCTGCTTGCTCTTCCTCTGCTATGAATTTTCTTCCTTTTCATTCACTCTCCTCTCTAATATTTTGGAAACATCTTCAAAAGGCTCGCACACTTGCCACTGCAAGGTTGCAATCCTATCAAATTATGTTTTTCAAAATTTGTACTATGTTGATACTTCTTATCAGCTTTGCAAATCATTGTGACCAGCAAGACTTAAGACTTAGTTTTAAAAGACTTTTTTGATTTACTCAAAGAGATACTTTTATTCGAAACTCATGAAATGTTTAGATTAGCTTGATTGAGTCTTTTCTGGAATCAAATAAAATTGTTGTCTTACAACGAAATGTTTTCACTCTTTCTTTTGACCTAGTATAGATTTTTTTTTTTGTAAAATTTGTAACCGGTTTGTATTTTCTCTGCATTTACTTCTCAGTAGTAGATCTTTTCTTCATAAAGGCTTTTCAAAAATTTGACGTCACTCTAGCAACAAATTTTCATGCAATCACATGTTGGGGGAGAACCTACAGTATTATATACTTTTAAGGCTGTTGTTTCTACAAGTTGGAATCAAATTATTATAAAAGAATTAGGATGTTTCTATACCTTTATTGTTAATATATCACTCGGTACCCAGGCTACATTCGTATTGAAATATCCATTAATTAAAATATTTAAACGCCTTCATTGGAATAAAATTTTCGGTTTCTTATAATTTGGGTCCTTATTCTTTACCGAAACCAAAATAGATTATATTACTAGAACGACCTTATTTATTTTGACAATCACATTTTTTCTTTTAAAGAATATCTTCTCTCGCCTTCCAAAAGAATTAAAATTATTTAAATTCTTCAGGAAGGCCTAAAAAGGACCTTTAACAGCGTATGCCTTCGAAGCTGCAAAAATATCACCATCCCTTCTGATACGATTTTACTGAAAACGATGAAAGTGGCCTTTGAATAATGCAGATTCAGGAGGCCATAGTTAAACTCATTCTGAACTGGATATTGAATTTTACAATATTATCCTCCGTAGTCAATTCCCTTCTATATAAGTCACATTTTGTTTTTTAATGAATGTTTTACATCAATATCCGATTAGAATTTTCTGATTATGTATAAGACCGTTGTTATTTAATCCCTGTGACAATTTACAATTTTTATTCTCATATTTATATTTAATAGTATTATTTTTTTCCTAGTTTTCACGCAATTTTCGAAGTGTGATTCTACTTATAAGAAGGAGATTATCATTTTTGGTTTTAATTAAGTCCTTACAAAACATGAAAAAAAAATCCATGCAAATGAATGATTTTGGAAAAATAACTAAAAAAATAATATTTAATGCAATGATTAATCTTCTTGTTGAAAAATACATTAGCTCAAAGAAAATTATTTCAAAACTTAATCTCTACTTCAATATAAACTGTAGAAAATAAGGCTTATGTGAAAAACTGTTAAGATTTCTTCATTTTCAAATATCCGGTTTAATTTTCAAAATTATGCATGATATAAAAATTAAAAGAAGAAATGAACAGGCGGTTTGTTCTAAAGCAATTTAATTCTGTTAATGATTTAATGCACATTAAATCATTAACAGATTAATTAATTTAAATCTGTTAATGATTTAATGTGCATGCTTCATACTTTTTTAATCTCACATTTCCCCCCTTTAATTCATCATTTCATATCCTCACGCAATAAAAAACCCGGGACAGTCTTAAGAAAATATTTAAAAAAAATCTTTGTAAATTTTGTATTTTGATACTTTTGAGTTCATGAATTTAGAAAAGACAATAGAGAAAAGCTCTTACCTCTTGAGAACGAGGTTTTGTCTCGTTAATATTTTCCAGCTTTACGTCATAATTTGTGCAGTTGGTTGGATATGGAAGAGGCAAAAGGCGATATTCTTCCTGAAAAGAAATTGCACGAAAGAGAAATAAATTGATAAAAAGGATTATGAGTGATTACGAATTATTCCATAATTCAAGTTTGAAAATAAATTACATTTTTTGAAATATAATTTTAATATCCTGATAGTCTGCGAATTCAGAATTCTTTTGTTTCTATGACTTTAGAATTTTTTTGATATGTTGCTACGTTTCATTTCTATTATTTTAATATATATTATCCCAAAATTACAGCAAAAAAACCCAACAAAAACAAAAGCATATTAATCAAAATTTGGTTTATAGGTCCAAAAGTTCTTAGAAAATATTTCACAAACCTTTACAAAAAAGTCTTAGAAATGATAATGTTTAATATGCATCTCCAAACTATTATTCTCTTTGTACCAAATATGTCATAAAGTAATTTTATTTTATACTATTCCCAATATTTCAGAATGTCATTTCTATTAATGTAGAAAACCATGACGTTTTTACCATGATTCAATTAAGAGAATTATCACTTATATAGTTCTTGCCATCATGTATGAAATCATATAGAATGTAATTTGAAAGCATTGCTATTATGAAGTTTCTTTTTCCTTTGTTTAGTTTTCGACTTCTCTGAAGAAATTCGAATTTTATAATTATTTTGATATTTTATAAGGCTTAAAAACTTCTTAATATTATCTGTTGATTTTTTTAAAATAATTTTTAAACCGGAGATCTGAATTTGAAACTACTGCACTAATAGGCGTTTATACTTGGTTCTCTGTTTAGTTATTATAAAAATAGTACAATTTCTTAAAAATTGAGAATAAGCTTTAGAATATATATTTTTCTTTCGCAGCTTCAAAATGAATCCCCGGATGAATTTATGATATCGAAATAGAAGGTCCATCTGTTACAGATAATGAAGGCATTATCCAGATAATTTCCGCTGGTGAAATCATAGATACCGCTATTGGCCGTGATGATAAAGCAACAAGTCAAACCTCTGTAGACAATTCTAAATATATTTTCTTCTGGTATTCAAAAAGATTAAACCGTAGTCCTTTAAGTTGAGGGAAATTCAGCAAAAAATTATTAGAGCTAATTTAATCTCAAAATCAAAAAGAAAAAAGAATGCCCCAAATGTATCCTAAAATGAAGATGGTTTGTCAAAATGTATACTTCAAAATGTTATAATTAATTTGCATTTTCAGATACTGCAACATATCATTTTGAATTCAAAGCGATGTAATGCTTGAAAAAATGTTAAAAATCTCAAAAGACTGCGATTATTTCTATTTTTTTTTCTTCAAGTTCTTAAAATAATTTTCGATTTCTCTTACAAACAAACACAGGAAATTTTAAAACGTTTTTTTTTCCAATTAATGAAGTCATCGTATTCTTTTCAGTAGGATTTTTTTTGTTTAGTTAAGAAAAGAAAGAAACAATTTTTTTGCTTTAATTTAATAACCATAACTAAATTTTCTGTTTGAAGATTCGAATGTAAAGGAAAAAAAAATGTCCTTCACCTTTTTATCACCCAAAACTTTTGTCTAACTATTTTACTTAAGTATATAAAACCTTTTTTGAGTTTTGGGAAAAAATTCAAAATCTGTGTTAAAAAACATTATGATATAGAACATAATAAATATTTAAAAGATTTTTGAATCATAAAGGAATATCACTAAGCATATATTATAATCGATTGGAGATTAATTTTTCTAGAATTGAATTTATGAAGTCTTTTACGATTCACTTGAGTAATCGCTATTTTTTGAAAATTTTTTACTTATTATTACAGAAAACTAAAATGTTATCAATATTATTGGTTCATTATATAACTTCAGTTTTAAATACATGAAAAAAGATAAAGATCATAATAATTACGGCTTTCTAGCAAAGAGGAAACGTGGACGCTCTCTCTGCGATATGAATCCTCTCGTCATGTTGCAAAAGAATCATAAATTGTTTTCTGGTAAAAAATTTAAAATAAAGCTGAAAATTTCAAGTGAATGTATTATACTTATGTTCCTTAAATATGGTAGCTATAAATGCTTATATCGCTTACAATATGATAATATATTATTGTAACTGATGAAAAAAAATGTAAATCTTAGGAAAATACGTATGTTGTTGGGTCACGATCAAACTCCGTGAGAGGTAAGTTTCTCTTTTCGGAAGTGGCAACAAAAAAGGAAAAAAAAAAAAGATTTTATAAATAGGGCTTCGGAGAACTTTGCGATGTGCGGTGCTACAACTCCATCGCATATATTTATACTAGAAATCCTGTACATAATTCTGTAAATAATTTCACTTAATTAATCGTTTTAGTATTTTTCAGATTGGCTCTCTTCAATGTAGTTTTATAATAACTTGCATTAATGTCAGTTCATACGTTCCATGGGACTTCATTTCGACGCGAAAAGAGCGTTCGCAGTCAAGGTGAGTAATGCACATGTATTTTCATTGCTCATTATTTTTCCGATTGCCACATATGTACATTCGCGGAAAAATTAAAGGAGCTCCCCTCCTTTATTCTGGCATCGGTCGTAGGAGGATCATAAAATGTCATAATCCTAAAACATTTAAAGGGGTCTAACCTACTCTTAAAAATTTTGAATCAACATTCTGTATAGGAAAAGTAAGACAAAGTTCAAGATTTCCAATGACAATACTCATTTTCCTCAACAAATTTTAAGACTACATCCAAAGTTATTCTAGAAACCAAATTTTATTTCCAAGTATTGTTTCAAAACTATGAGTTGACAAAATTTTAATTTTCAGTTGTTAAAATCAAATTTTGAAGTTTTAATCATATAAAGTAATTGACCTCATTTTTTGTTAGGAAAATAGGCTATCTACACATTTTGCATACATACTTAACAAGAAAAAATAATTCTAATAAGTGAAAAAAGTTATAAAATTAGAGTCTAAGAATTGTTAAATAGATTCACACTTAAATTCTGACATGAGCTGAAGATCGAGATAATTTTTTGGCCGATGCAAAATTTGATATCACTCCTGAGAGGTATTTTGCCTTCACACTAAATTTTCTGCACTGATCCTAAAGCGATGCCATTAGGAGTGCATCCAACAATTTCAAAATGTCTGCTTTCAGTTTGGATTTGAAATGCTGCAGATCATGTGACTCTTGAATCAAATATCATTTTCCCCATTGTTGCAATATAAAAATATATTTTTAGATTCTTCAGAGGTAAAGAATATGATGTCAAAATAAAAAAAAATCTACTGCCATAATTCATCACTTTTAAATGTGGAGAGTAGTCTCTGTTTTTGGGATGATCTCGAATTTTTGTTAGTCATCTCATTTAATATCACTTACAGAATAAGAAAAATTGCAGAAATGGAGGAAATTTATTTCGTAAAAACTAATTAATCATTTAATTTTACAATCTTTTTAATGATATTATTTCTTTCAATAATTTATGAATAACAAACTCTTTTTTTTTCTTACAAGAAAAGGGCCATTTGTTTTTTAAAAATTTATTTATATTTACGTTATATTTATATATGCACAATTTTTCTTACACACAAATCTCAAATTTCGTAAAATCGATCTACCATAATTATAATTATTGCCTTACTGTATATAATCAAAAATAAAATAAAAAATTTAGATATCAGATGATTATTTATTAAGTGTTTAATCTTGATATTTTGTAAGAACATATTTACAAATTTCTAATTTTTTATTGATTTTATAAACTTTTTAAATATTGTGACGTCTTCAGATAAGCGACAAGTAGGAATATAGCAAATTAAGTTCCCACGGGAAAGTAACCCTTTGTACCTGGAAATTACAGATAGCAGAGGAATTTGTAAAATCCAAAGAATGCAGACATCTGGTATTCAAATCTAATTACCGCTCTCAAGCTAATGTGTCTGAGGGACTTGTGAGGTCTGCACTGACCTTTATACGTGTTTGGAACAGACATCGAAGGAAAGAACCCGATGTGTTCCTGTCAATTGATAAGAGAGCCGACACAATAGGGGCCAACGGCAAATGGCATTTCATTCTTCTAGAGAAGAATACAGCAGACAAGACGGAGTCAACATGACTTTTTGCTAGTCGCTGTTTTCCCCTCTCTTGTGATTGTAAAAATAACGTAGGCAGATGATCCAATGAAAGTTTGGAACTATCCTGATTGGTCATTTGCCCCCGAAGGCCGGTCAATCAGACCCAAATAAAAAGGAGAACCGACTGAAGAAGCCGACTGACGAAGCGAAAACTAGTGATTAGAGCTAGAACTCAGCTTGGAACTCTGTGTAAAATTCTCAGGAGAGAATTTGGAATAACGTAGGCAGCTACGCCCTGTAGCTGAGCCCACGTGGAGTTCATCGGAACTTTTGGAACCATTCAGCTTCTTTACTGAAGTGTGAAAGCTCAACCGAGCTTTGAAAAGACCTCCAATCAGTTGAACAGCTTGTCTTCTGAGTTGCTCTTCCAGCCAGTTCACCACCTTACGTGTCCGGAAATCCCAGCAGGTTAATCGACGAGCGGAGAATCCCGAACCTCGGGCCGAATCCTGCGGGAGTTTCAAGAACTCCGTCATATCTCTTCACCTCCAAACTAAATCACCTATGAACCACTCTGAACTAAATCACCTATGTGTTCGTAACATATTTAATCAAGAAGGTGTACCTGTGTGAAATATATGTGTATTGTAGCTGGAAACAAATGGATTTTTATTTCTCCGAGACCTGAGTTTGTTTTCGGCGCAACTCACCAGTAGCCCCGGCAAAAAACGTTACAATACCGATGATTAATAAATACAAAATTTTTGTATGCAAATTTAACTAAATTAATTTGTTATGTTTGAGAAAATAGGTTTAAATATGTTTTCGTTTGTTAATCTGGTTACTTCGTAAAGAAGTCCAAATAAATAATTTCTTACTTAATTATTTTTATATAACATTCATTTATATAGTAACATATAATTATTCTTATAATTATATATAATATTTCTTATAACAAGATTTCCTTCCAAATATATATTCATATGAGAAGTATTAAAGAATAGGACGAATTATAAAAGTGTAACAATAATGAAATCAAAGATACGAATTATCATTTAGAGTGATGTTCTGAAATTTTCTTTTCATATCTTTAACACGCATGTGTCCTGCTATCATGACTTTATACAAAAAAAATTTTGGCAAACGTAAAGCATTTGCCCTGAACACTAAGTTCTCGGTAAAGCCTGGAAGAAAACTGATTTGCGTTTATGAGTATTTACTCTTAAATAGAATGAAATTTACTGATTCTTTGCATATTTGCAAAATGGAGGGATGCATCATTTCCTTTATTAACACTAAAGAATAAGGACAAGAATAATATATACTAAGAAAATATTCATAAATAAAGGGGAAAAGAATAAAAACCAGTTATTTTGTCTCTCTGAATCGGTAGGGTATGCATTTTTATCATTTAAAATTGACTTTAATTTCAAATGATAAAAAATATATTTAAGTTTATATTTTTTGCTCAAACACCAAATATTTCTATTTTGGTGCTTTCAGCGAAATGCGGAATCAAAAACTGGTGCAATTTAAGCAAAACTTTCATTGCTCTTGAATATTTCTTTGCAGAAAACGATCAAAAGTATTCCAGAAATGGTCACTACGATTCACTTTGATTATCATGAATGAAATAATAATCTAATTTAACGTGAAGAATGTAATTTTACAAATCCCTTTAAAGTGAACAAAAATTGAAAAAAAATTATTATTGCTGTGCAAAGAATATCAAAACCTTTCATATCTAAATATGAAACAGACCCTTAACAGAAAATGTCTAAATATCACGATATAATCATGAAATATTTAAAAAAAGTAGTAATTCAGGTATTTTTTCCGTGTGGAATCTATTAACTGCATCAAAAGATGTTGCAATAGGAAATTTCAAAGTTTGATCAATTTTCAACATGAAGACAACACCTTACTAAAGTTTTAGATGCAGCATTGATTAGTATACATTACTGCTTTTAAGATGATACTTTTAGTGTAGGTAACATAGGTTGCTCCAATTACAAAATAAATCCTTAATTTAATAATAATCCTTATAAATTTTTACAATAAAGGGGTTTCTCCCCCCCCTCCTCCACTTAACATTACCAAAGCGTACTTCAAAAAAATTGACAATTGTGGAAAAATTAATGCATTCAAAAATCTTAAACAAAACTAATTCTCCGTGGCTCAAAATTAGGAAGGGGTACAATGGCTGCAGCGAAAAAAATATCTAGCAATATAAATAAACAAGAAAATTACGAATGTTTGCGAAAAAATGACAAAATCTATGAGATTGAAATATACTAGGCATCTGGGTCTTTTTATCCTTCCTTTTATTGAAATAGTAATTTTTAAATGCTGCTAACAAATAATTTTTTCGGTTCATCTTAAGCCTTTTTTCTTCCTCTATCGATAATTTTGTATTAATTCAGTGAATTGTCAAAATAGATGATCAGAAAAGATACGCAGGAAGAGTTTATTCAGCCAAAACTTCAATCCCTTTCCCTTGTACTGGATGACAATCGCATCGATAGGGAAGAAAATTCACCAACCTGACCAAGTCTTTATCTTTTGCCTTCACGGTACGAAGAATTCTCTTTGATTTTTCAAGACACATTTTGAATTTTTATCAGACGAATAAATACCATTATGGAATGCATTTGGGTACTCTTAATACAGAAAGATTGTACTTTTTGAATATAGTATATTATTTCACTGCATGCTACCTGATGCTTTTTTAGGTGTTTCACCGGCATATTATAGTGACCCTGAATCGTCCTTTTTCCTTACAACCGTTGCACTAATCATTGGACACATTATAAAATGCTCCGCTAAAACATACTTTTGCTAGTGGTATGTGATCATACTAATGTAATGCTCATTAGTAAGCGGTCAGGATGTTGCAAGGTGTTTAGAAAATGTCACGCTGAAGATTGTTGACTCATGAGGAGTCGAAAAAATCGGAGTCCTATTTCATAAGTCAAGAACAACCCTTTACAAATTTTATTTCTGGAAAGTTAGATTAAAAAAAATAGCAAAGTTTCTAAAACCTCTTCTCTTGATAATGCAGGCTGAATTTCAAATGGAATCTTAAAATGGAATCTAGCACTCACAAAGTTGACCTCCACCACGTAAGTGTTTCCGGATCGGAGGGCGTGTCCCTCGTACACGGGATTCAGGGGATTGAACGGCGAGTGGATGGCGAAGAAAGCCTGGGGTCGGCCGCGCGCGTCGAAGGACTCGGGTTCGTGCAGGCTTAAATTGTAACGGTAGATCTCAAATGCGGTGAATATTTCCAGATCTGATAAAAGAATCAGAAAAGTAACTTACAGGTAAGAAATCACAGAGCAAAAGCTAACATGTAAATAAAATCAGTATTCAGTTCCAAGATTTTCAAAAATCTTGGGAAGCAATATATAAGAAAGCACACATACAAGTAATTTGAACTTAATTAAAAAATTGTTTCCATTGGAATAATAAAAATGCTTTAAATTTGTAAGTAGAAAAAGAAATTCACTTTCCATTAACTGATTTTTTTTCGTTGGGATTTTTATTTTAAGTTCAAGTTAATCTTGAATGAAAAAACTTTTGTTACACGAATAAAATTGTGAACGTAAAGTTAAATTCGGAATTTTATGATAACGGTATTCTATAATGAAAAGCCGTGCTAAGTAAAATGTCATATTGTTAATTTTCATGTCTATTATTTTCAGAGTAGTTTCCCTACACAACAAAACTATTCACGAGAAGTCTTCAGATATTTAGTAAATGTTGTAAAGCTAGTACCAGAATAAAGGGTTCAAGCAAATTATTTTCACAAATAAGCCATTCGAGTCAATCCCAGTTAACAGACGGCCCTTCTAGCTTCAAAATTTTGCTAATTAATTTAATACAATTCATTAAGTTAATTAACTTATTTCGCAAGTTATTATAAATTCAGTTTCGCTCCCTTCTGGTCTTGAAATTTTATAACAAAACAATGAAACGCACTGAACTAACTCTATTTCAAAGGGCGCAATAGTTGCTTAGTAATGCTTCAATCGGGAAGGGTAGTCTTCTTTTTTATTTTCTGGGATTGGGATTGAAATTCACACTGACAGAAGAAATGTTACAACCTTGCTAAAAAGTTTAATCGGAATAATGTCCCATTTTGAAATGGCATACCTTTTTGGGCAAACTCTTGCAATTTTACTTCAGATATTTAGGCCGAGATTTCTTATTCATTTACTCTCATATTCACATTTCATGCAGATGTCTGAAATGTGAATATGAGAGTACTTCCATATCAAACAAAACGAAAGGGGGATTTTTTGGGTCCCAAGATCTCGCATGTGGCGGAATCGAAATTGCTGAACACACTTTTAGCTATACATCATGATTTTCTTCTATCATTTATAGTATATATCTTTTTGAAACACTTACTACTAGTTTTTGTTCTCTGTTTTAGTCTACTTTGATATAAATGAAGATTTTCTGAGTAGCATTTTACATAGCCATCTACACCTTCTTGAATAAATGTAACAGTCGCATTCCTTTTCCTAAAATGTAATAAAAAATGCAATTATTCGTGGTAAATACAAGTCCGTAAAATAAAGCTATTAATAAATAAACAATATCCGAGTAATTTATTTAAAGAAGTTTTGATTAAAAATAAATGAGTTAAACATAACGTTCTACTGCCAAAATAAAAAATAAATAAAATAACCAAGATAAGAAAAATAATTCATTCTTGGTTTCATATATTAAATAATCACAGTGTTGCAATCAGATATAAAAGAGCTTCGGAAATATGCATTTTGACTTACAATCGATTTCGCTAAATATTACAAAAAGTTATAATGTTTTATTTCTCCAAAATTTATCATTGATTTAAGTGACCACAACTTGTTGTGCCCCACGGCCTTCAGACACCAGAAAAAACAGAATGATTCGGAACGGCATGAGAGCATAGGTGGGAATTTCTATCGAGTCCTCAGGATCATCAGTGACCAAAGTAAATTTTCTCCCGTTTCATCATTAGCTGAGGGAAGGCTACTCTATACTGTTCCCATATCCATCAAAGCAGCAAGAATTCCTCACCGTACCGGAGGTTTCTCATCCCAACGTTTTAGACCCCCCCTTCCTATGGAATTTGCGATGTAAAAGTCAACTAATGTTTTCTAACCAATTGAGGCGCATTGATTTCATTAGGGTGCAGACAGCCAGGTTTGAGTTAATTTATAAAAAGGAACAAATCTGTTTAAATGAATGGAAAAGATACAGTATAAAATCAATTTTAGAGAAATTAACTTGTAATTTTATGTCCAGTGGTACTAGACCATGAGCCTGTTCAATCGAAATGTGATTTGAGAGGTACTGAGCAGCAGATAGGAAGGTTAAACATCAATAGATTATTGACACTACCAAAATAAGTTTTCAGATTATTTTTCTGTAATTATCGATTGAAACGACTGATAACATCGACTTCGTCAGAAATATCGGTAGTTTTTTTTCCCTTAGACAATACTGATAGTAGCTTTTCTTTGGACGATATTATTAATAGCAGAATCTTCAGATGATCATTTTGAAATTACCGATCATTTTATTTTCATCAATGCAATCGACTGCTCGTAGCACTGGAAATATTCAGTAGCAGACTGCATATCTTGACTATACATGGGGATATCTACTGCTCATTGATGCATATGTATATTCCAGTTAAAATCCCAATTAAATTTTTTCTTAATTAAGTAGAATTAATGATTTTCTGACAAATGTACTTTCACTTTCTGGTGTATGAAATGTAAAGAAAGTATTTTAATCATCAAAATATTCTAACTCGATCTTCGTATCTTCAGACTTCCATCGAGTGCAAAATCTCAGCGGCATTGCCCTTGTCGGCTTGTAAAGCTGATAGTTCAAAAACGCTCTCAGCTAAGATAATGGAATTTGGTACAGAAATTTGTAATCATTTATAATTCATAAAATAAGAAAAATAAATTATGAATCTATAATGTAAAATCAGACAATACTCATATCTGATTTTAAGCGAAATAAATTCAGAAGTCTGCCTAGTTATTCGAACTCGATAACAGTAAAAAGCAAACTCGTTCTATTCTTGAACTGGATCAGCCAGAGAGTAGACCGCCCGTCTATATGTACTTTTGCATGTATAGAATCGCTACAAAATACAGATTAGACAAGTTATAAAATAATATAAATGAAGGTTAATCAACCAAATTCCGTACGATCTTTGACTAGAACCGAAGTCAGGTATTCGATTATGTATTTCATAACTATAACACATCGATGAAATGAAAGGCATTCGTAGCCTCGGACGGGGAGGGAGAGGAGGAGAGGGAACAAAGTCTTTATTAAATAATGTGCGAGAAAGTCTTGGGGAGACCACTGTCTCTGGTTAAGTCTTTTTCTGGCCATATAAGACTGGCTTAAGAGCCCCTCACATTTATGCTCATTGCGCTAAACGTATTTAACTTCCTGACATTTCAACCTGAAATTCGAAGTTTATTTTTAAACTATTTCTGATAGAATAAAAGGTTTCTGAAACAAAGAGCATTAAAGAAAAAAAATTGCAATTGTTATTATTATTTTGTTTGTATTATGCACCATATTTTATGATTTGCATACTATATAAATATTATTCAATAAAAATTTCTTGTATTCATTAAAATGAGCAAGAGTAAAAATGACTAGAAATGAACGATCTTTAAAGGAAATTCTACCACCGCTCGTTCCTGAAGCTAAACGTTGTCTGCAATTGCCACAGTTTGCAATAATTTTAATAAAACATACCTAACGTATCCACATTCATTTAATGTGTATAAATGTGAATCTTCGTATCCTGACCAAAGGAAGAAAAAGCAATGGTGAAATAACTGTGGGAAGAATGAAAACGATTTTATTTTATTTATAGCAACAAAAATATTGCTGTAAAATATATTTAAAACATCGTTGAAAATTAAGTTTCGATAAATAAATTTGTGACCTCTAAATTAGCACTAATAAAAAGAAGATTGTGAACAGTTTTGCAATTCAAGTCACAAAATTATTTGTGTCAGATTTTTGAATCGATTTCTAATGGTGTGTCACGTAGACAGTTACCATACACACACATGCGTCATCTTTTCTCCCAGTAGAGAAAATATAATGGTATTCATTCTCAAAAAATTAATTGAAACATGAATTGATAAGAAACTTTCTTCATTGACGAATTATGATGATCATATTAATATTTACTTTCATTTTGGAAGACCACCAATTATATTTATGAAATGAAAGATTTCCCAAATTCATGAATTCGATTTCATAACATTACAAAAATAGTTTATAAACACTGGGAATTCAAAGGATTTTACTCCCATGGCAGTTATTAAACTTGGCAAAGTCGAAAAATAAAGTGATGCGAGATATTATTGTTGAAAAGAGAAGTTCCCGGAACTAAAGAGAAAAACTGCTAATAAACCTTTTGTGTACATCACCTCGGAGGCTGTACGAAAGGCATGTCGTCACTCCTGTTGAATAAGAGTTGTTGGGATGCCTGCGCAACTTCTCTCGAGAAAGTGGTGTAGTACCCGTGTTTGGGAATCTAAGGTAGAATGTTAGAGAATAAAATTTTGGGAACAAATGAAATCTGATAAATATTTGAATATGATTATTTTCTATTTGTTTTGTCATTACAGGTCGGATTAGTGAGTTTTCATTTGCTCATCCGATGGAATAACAAAACTGAAACTATCTTTTTTCCCACTTAAATGAAAACATGAAGAGGTTTCCATTGATAAAACTTCCGAGTTTGGAATAAATGGAACTTTTCATAGTACTAAATAACATTTTACAGTTTGTTAAACTTAAAGAAATGAAATATCTTTTCGTACACATGAAATATACTGGAAACAGTAATAGGAATTGATTATTGAGGAAGAAAAATGATATAAATTAGGTATTTTAATCAGTTCTGTTTCTTTTCAACATTCTTTTTTGAACTGCGTTGCTTCACGGCTGCCGGTGGAGAGAATTTGACTCTTAAATGGGTATAATCATGCTGTTTGTGATGTGAAAGAGATGTTATTTAGTTTCAGATGTTAGAAAAGGAATTAGAAAATCCCTTACATCATTGATTATGCAATAGTATTTCAGATATGCAGAATATATCCTCATTTATCTCGCGGAAGATGGAAATTTGGTCCTCGGCTGCTGCTGCTGTTGTTTCATTTTCAAAATGTTTTGCAGATTCGCTTTATTCGCAGATGAAATAGAAGTTCTATCATTTACTAGCGATATTGTACATGCATTTTTTTTTTTTTTGCAGAGAGCTATTATCGGCCAAACATGGCGAGCATTTTTCTATCCTTTCCGAGCGTGTTGTTTCTTAAACCTCTTCTCTTTGCTTGGCACTGGTGGATTGGACAGGTTAATTAATGTTAGCTCAAATGTTGATATTTACGGATTTAAAGGCAGATTTTCGTGCAATTCCATTGCAAGAATTAATAACCGTTTGTTTTAGATAACATGTAAACTGAATTCACGGATAATCTCCCTGCGCGATCTTAAATGCGATCCCATTTAATATTCTCTGTTGAACTATACACCATGAAGCAAGACAAAACATTAAAAATATTTCCCCTATTTATTGAAGCACAGATGAGTGTAAAAAAGCGTTTCGGATGGAAGTTGATTATGTTGGCGAAATGATTTCTATCAGCGAATCTGTACTTGGATAGATGAATAAAAAGAACTGCATTCATGCGGCGTCTGATTCCTTTAACAACGACCTCAAACAAGCGAATGCAAAGGCTGTTTAAGATGGAGAGACTCATTAAGAGTAGAAAGTACCTAAGTAATAACCGACTTAGGTATTACTTAGGTACCTGTAAAAGATAATTCAGTTGTGACTTTAAGCAGATATTGCTTATGCATGAGATATTCACATTAGACTTGAGTTGTTACACTTTGTAACAACTCAACTCTCTGAGCATAAGGAGAAAAACTCAATGCTGAAATTCAAAAGTTTTTGAAAACCGTTGTTGTTGCCATTTGTAGTTCGAAATAAACAAGAATTCGAATTTCGTTTGTGATTACATTTAGAAGCCATTTATTACAATTCAGAACTGGAATAAACATGCCATTTTAATTTTCAATTCTGTTTAAAGAGCAAAATGTCATTTTTAACGCGACTTCATAAGGAGCAATTACGTTTCGTAGCCGAAGAAATATCCAAAGATGTTACATCTAGTGATTTGAAAATTCCATATTTGGGAAAGCTAATATTCAATAGTACGAACTATGATGAAGAAAGGGTAAGAGGAATGGTTGTTATTTTAGTTGAAGAAACTGAACAGGTTCAAAAAGCCAAACAGGAAGAAGCCGAGAGGCAAGAAAAGAGGAAAGAAGCAGAAAGAAAACATGCTTTAAAATTTAAAAAGTTAGAGATTGCTGCCAAAACTTCAGATTTGGTTGGCTCAGAATTATTACCATTGGCGCCAAAAGTTAATTGGCAGTCACAATTGAGGAAATTTTGCACTAGGAGTGAAGACATCGGTCTTTATTTAGTTCATTTCGAGACGGTCATGAAACGAGTATGAATGCCAAATACGTTGTGGATGACATGCTACCAACCAGCTACCAACTGAAATTGTGCAAATGATTATGAGAGAGCCAGAAGAACAGTCCGAAATTTATGAGTATGTGAAGTCACTTTTACTTAAGCGCAACAAATTAAGTGCTGAAAAATTTAGACAATTATTTTATTTGCATGAGATTACTTGTGGGAAGACAAGGGAAGAGCATTATCATGAGCTGGAAGTTTTTTTTAATGGGTGGATCTCAGGGCTCGAAATAAACAGTGTTGCGAGTTTGAAGGATTTAATCATTGCAGATCAAATGAAATCAAAGGAGAAAAAAGTTCTGTTATGGATACCGCAGCTGATATATCTATGCTGAAATATAGTTTTGCTCAAACGATTAAATAAAAATATAGACAGAAAAGTTACTGTTCCAATTAGAGGTATTGGAGGTGTGAAAGAATCACTCGGAATTATTATTGTTAATGTGATTACAGACAAAGTAAAACTACGTGAAGTGATATTTTATGTTGTAAATGAAGACACTTTTGAGAGTCCTGTCGTCCTCATAGGCAATGGCAGTATTGATTCTCCCAATGTAGTTATTGTTTGAAATCAAGGGAGATGCAGATTAGTTCATATTGATGAGCTGAGTTTTTAACATGATTTTCAAATGGATGAAATACTTGATTGAGTAGTATTAAGGACTCTGAAAGAATTTGTAATTGAGCCATTCACAGTTCAATGGGTCACTGTTTTTAGTGATGTTAAAAAACATGATGGATATGTATCCAACAGTACTCAAGAAAATTGGTCTAATAGTGTTACTTTGGCTGTATATGATGGCAAAACACAAGTGCCTGTAGTGAATCCAAGCTATTTGCATTTACAACTAAAGAAAAAGCGTGCAATTTTTAGAAGACATTAGGTACCTGAAAATAAAAGTAAAATTATAATGAAATAAAAAAAATGTTTCAAAACCCTCTTTCTTAACAAAAGAAATTTTGAGAAACTCTATCAATTTAAAGTCTATTCAACTTGGTCCATCCATTAATGAAGAACTACAACAAATTTTATGAAAGCTATTAAACGAATTACACTGTGTTTTGTTCTAAAATCAAATGAATGAGGATGTATTAACAACACAATAATGCACATAACTGAGACTCCGGGTATCAAACCTGTATCTCGTTCCCAATATCGCGCATCCAACTACAAAAGGCAAATTCTAAGAGAGATAGTTGAAGAACTGAAAGGACAGGGCGTCATTCGGGATAGTTATTCAAAATATAGTAGCCCAGTTTTGCTGGTATCTATAAACACAGGTAATAAAAGAATGGTTATTGATTACATACATTTGAATTTTCAGACAATTGAGGATAAATTTCCGCTTCCATGCATTGATGATTTGCTTCAGAGTTTTTCAGGTTTCACTTTGTTCAGCATTCTTGATGCATGCCAAGGATTCAAACAGGTATCCATAGATGAAGAATTCTCACGAAAAGCAATGATTACCACACCTGATGGACATTATGAACCTACTTGTTTATTTATTGGTTTGTCGAATATATCTCCTGCATTTCAAGGAGCCATGCCTTTGGCTCTAGGAGATTTGTTATGGAGCGGTGTCTCATGTTTTGTGGACGACATATTCTTTGGTTCGACTGATTTTGATGATATAATAGCGAAGTTGAGACAAGTGCTTGAGAAATTGCTAAATGTTGGAGTGACGTTGAAATGGTCTAAATGCGAATTTGGAATGTCAGAAAGTGAATATCTGGGTTTTGTAATCGATTAAGATGGAATGCGACCAGGTCC
The DNA here is from genome assembly GCA_026289955.1 of Argiope argentata. Lineage (NCBI taxonomy): Eukaryota > Metazoa > Arthropoda > Arachnida > Araneae > Araneidae > Argiope > Argiope argentata. The sequence goes on along the minus strand of JAOUZG010004505.1, from coordinate 7,834,193 downwards.
AAGAAAACTTGCTGCAATTGCTGAGTATCCGATTCCTAAGACCAAGGATGAATTACGCCGTTTTCTTGGTTTAAATAGTTTCTTTCGACGTATACGTAAGGAACTGTTAGTTTTTTTTGACAGTATAACTAAATTTGTACGTCTTCACACATGTCCTAGTTGTTCAGTTGTTCAGTTGAACAACTAGGACATTGGTAGGAACAAAGCGTTTTGAAGTACCTAGACGAATTTACAAATAATTTTGGTTGCCCAAAGCGTACTGTTACAGACAGGGGAAGTTGTTTTTCATCTTCTTTATTTGAAGACTATTGCAGACAGTTTGGAATTAAGCATACATTAAATTCTCGTCAAAGACTTCAGGCTAATGGACAGGTCGAACGAATTAATCGAATACTCATTCCAATGATATCATTCAATGTTCAAACAGAATCTCACAAAGATTGGGATAAGATATTGCCAGAAGAACAACGATGCATCAACTGGTCCCCGAGTAAGTCGACTGGAAAACCTCTTTTTGAACTTTTTATATATACGCACCAGTAAAATTGAAATATTTTCTTCAATATCTGCTAGCAACGTCCAATGAGTTCGTAGAGCCGACCATATTGCAAAGAGATGCCCAGGAAAATATTAGGGTTGCGCAAGAAAATATGAAAAAAAAAAATGATAAACATCTAAGTAGAGCCCTAAATTAAAATAAAGGTGATGTAGTGGTTGTAAGACGACTGCCTGAATAAACTTTATTACCTAATTCTAAAATTAAAGCTAAGCACAGAAGCCCTTTAACCGTCATCAAGGTATTACCATCGGATACTTATCAAGTCACTGACCTACTCACTGTTGGACAAGGGAGAAAAAGACAACCTAATTATACAACTACCGTTCACGTTTCTCAGTTGAAACTGTGTCATCTAATCACTGACGATGAAGATTTATCCGACGGAGACAATGAGGACTTGATTGCCGTTTACTGCAATGACGACTACGATGAAAATTCAAGTACACAGAACACTCGCCCAACAAGAGTGCCAAACCACTTGAAGTGCTATAAGCTGTATTAGAGGGACGAGGTCGTCCCATAGTCAGGATGGTCGAATGTAAAAGATAATTCAGTTGTGACTTTAAACAGTTATTGCTTATGCATGAGGTATTCACATTAGACTTGAGCTGTTACGCTTTGTAACAACTCAACTCTCTGTGCATAAGGAGAACAACTCAACGCTGGATTTTAGAAGTTTTTGAAAACCGTTGTTGTTGCGATTTGTATTTCTAAATAAACAAGAATTCGAATTTCGTTTGCGTTCAGAAGTCATTTATTACAACTCTTTCAAGAAATTAAAACTTTGATTCATATAAGCATCCATTTAGTATGGCTATTGTGCTTCCGTATAGCTATGGTGCTAAATTGTGCTTCCATTTAGTATGGCTATTGAAATGTGCTTCCGAAGAAACTTACCATCAATGCTGAGGTATTCTCTGTGCAGAACTCAGAATGCTTTAGGCAATATTCTTTTACATTTTTAGGCCTTTCGCACAAATTGGGATACATCTCACAAAATTCATTAGCCGAAATTCTAAGAAAAAAATAATATATTTTATGTAAATACTAAAAAAAAACACCTTTAAAGTATATGAATAAACTACATATTAACTATTTCAAAACAGGACAAGTTCCAATCGACTTTTAACATACGCTCATTATATTTCTTATTGCATTATAAATCCTTTTTCAAAATGGAGCGATTTGCTTCGCCAAGCTGTTAGCCTGTTTTGACGTTCTCTAGAACTGTATAAGAAGAGGTTTTGTGTTTCGGAAAGAGAGAGAGAGGAAGACAAAAGCAGTCTGTCTCGAAACTCCCACGCGAAAACTTCTCAGCCGATGTCTTACACCGAGAGATGACACAAAAACGGAGGAATTTCGGTAGAAGTGGGCACCCTATACATTCAAAGTCAAATTTACCTTTTTCTATGCATAATTATAATAATTTTATTTTGTATTTGAGGCAGATGTATGAAAGCTTTATCGCTTCGAAAAGTTTTAATGTCAATACATTTAGTATATAAAGCTGCTTAGTGAAAAGAATTTCCAGACTGTTTGGAGCCGTCTCTCAATGATTTGTGAATTGTTCAGCCGAAAGTTCTGATGTAGAGGTGTTACGATGTTATTCTGATGTAGAGGAATTACGGTTTCTGATGTAGAGAATTACTTACGAAGCTCGGTTTCTGAATGCATTTTATTGCTGATTCATTTCAAGGCTCTGCTCATTTAAATGAAAAGTTTCATATCGCAGCCATTTTTAAGTATATATTTTAGTATTTTGTTGATTTTTTTATTATTTTTCTATGTTTATAGTATTTTTTTTCAAAGAATGAATTAAAAACATGCCTAATATAAAGATTTACGTTTTTGTTTTTATAAAGCCATAAAATGAGGCGAAGAATAAGCTAGCACACCTAATCTTGAAAGGAAGCAGTAAACACAAGCCGCTTTTTCATTTGGCATCTCCATCTCTGTTAATTACATTTTTGAACAAATCCATAGACAAACATGAACACGTTTTAGTATCTGCTTACTTTATTCTAAATTTTTTGATTAGGTCAATTTATTTTGGCGGAGGGGAATTCCCTTATATGCGCAAGAAGGAGAAAAATCAATGTTCTCGTTCTTTGTTCCCAGTCGTAAATGAAATCTCACCTGTTCCTGTAACACAAGGTCGCCGCCGGCAGCTTCACCTTCTTCAAGGATTCAACGCGGATGTTGATGTTCGTCGGGTAGGTGTAGAAGTGCCCGTAGAACTCGGACGACTGATTGAGCAGGTAGGCTAAGCAAGTCAGGAAGACGATGAACTTGAAAGCTTTCCAAGCGAAGTGGCCTTTGGAGGTGCTCGTCTCTTTGTTTGTATCTTCGAATGCCATTTCTACCGAAGACCAAACCTTTCTAGAAAAGCCGAGGTGCTTCTCGCTTCTTGTAGCAGCGTGCTAAAAATGCAGGAAAAGAAAGCTATAAATTATGAATTTCTTTATACTACATCTTGTCTGAATCAATTATCGTTGTTAAAACTATGATTTTTAATTCACATAAAGACATGAAACAATAGATTTAAAAATGGAGAAAAAAAAATCGTCATCGGAGCTTAATTAAGAAAAGATTAATTCTATCGAAGCAAAACCAAATGGCTTGCAAAATCCTACATTGCCTATCTATAGAATTTTTACGCTTTCTGTTTTATTAAAATAAACACTTATAATCTAATGGTTTATAAATACCATAAAAGAATATAAAAAATGAACTTTTTTAAGTGCATAAATTATAATGCTTTTGGTTTTAATAATTTTCTGCTTTATGAACATTATTTAAAATACGCCTCACTTTATGACAGATTTCCGGACTGACAACTGCATTAAGTGGGTTAGTCGACTAGAGAGAAATTTGTGCGAATGATACTACAAATTTCAAGCGAAATTGTTAAAAACATGCAAATAACTTCACATTTATTCGTAAGAAACATCCATGTGTGCGTACTATAGTTTACTTTGCTGTCTACGGCTGTAGAACTGCGGATCAGGGAGATGACAACGATGGAATAGAATATGTATCTTTAAGGACGGAGTTCAAGGACACGACAATCAAAAAGTAATCTTTAAATGAGATTTGATTTGCTATCTTTTTTTATGAATTCACTTGTCTTCTGTTCAAGACATGTTCGTCTATAGCCTAAAATTCAAAACAGTCTCATTAATTTTGGATGTTTTTAATGCAATTGACTTTGTAGAATATGCAGTGCCCCGTGAATTTTTTTCTTCTTTCTCTTCTAACTGCTATTAGATTTTCATTTGTTAGTCCTCCATAGGAATAATCCATTCATTGCAGAAAGCTTTCCATTCCAGCATCTAAATTAAAAGAATAGTCAAGGAATCCAATTTCTTGAATTGCACCAGTCAGCGCAAGATTAACAGAGGATTTGTTATCGTTCTCGAAAAGTTCTCATGCCTCCCCCCCCCCCCAATGCTTAACATACACTTCAATAACCAGCACCAATCTGATATTCATCTCACATATAAGAAGAAGAGGTCAGTTTGTCCCGTCCCGATCTAATATTTTGAAAGCAATCGGAAATGTTGTCGCGTTTTCCAGAATGACAGAAAGAGATATGAAAAAGAGATTTATAATTTTTTTGAGAGCAAAATTATATTCTACTGGATTCATTAAGGAATATCATTCTTCTAAGATAATTTATTAACTAAATAGCCTTCACTAAAGAAATATTTCTAATAATATGGACGTGTTCGCAATGATCTCAAAGACTGCGGGGTGGTTTAGAAAAGACATCTCAGCTTCAGATTAGCGAACACATATGGGCAATGATATGTATTCCTTAACGAATTAATTGATTTGTAGAGGATGTAATTTAAATGTCAAGAAACTACTGTACATTGCTATAGGACGAATTTTTACTGATTTTTATCACTCACACCAGTCTTCCATTTAATGGAATGCGAAGTATAAAATATGAGAAATATTTAATGCTTTCAATATTTCATTATTTATAATTCTATGTCCAATTTTGTTGAAAAAAAATTAGGTTATGAAATTTTATAAAAAGACTAGCATTCCCGTACCCGGCATTGCTCGGATAATAGAATTAGCAGAGACTAACAGTGCTTTTTACACCTAGTTACAAAAATACCCTATAATAATTGCTTATAACCAATAATTTTTTCTAATTTTGGGAGGATCCCGGGCAACCTTGACTTCTTATATATATGCCCTTGTCCTTAACGATCCTTTTAAAGAATTGAATTTCTTTGCAAACGCAGGCCATCCACATTTTATAGTTATTCCTACATTTAAGCAAGAACTTCTTTGTATACAATGTTCTTGGTGTTTTTTTTCAGGTGCTAAAATTATTAAGCTGTTTCATGAGTTGACTCTAGAGCAAGCTACATAAAATTTTTCGCTTCCCCCAAACTCAAGCTGCGACATAATGAGAAGGGAATGTGAGATAAGGAGAAGTCAATCATTATCAGTGGACTGTAGGAATGCTACTGTCTGTGCATAACAAGATCTCTGACCGACAATCGTCTATGTTTACGGCGGGCGTTATAGAAACAGGTGTTGATAGGGAGGACTCATTTTGAATGGGTGGAATCGGACGGAAGTCTGGGGGGTTATTCTTTATCTTGGCGAAAAAATGAAGCGATAAAAAACTTATTTCTCATTCGTCCTCTCGCTTTAGCCGCAGTTGCTCGCATCTTTATATTTGCTTAGCTTACTTCTTTTATATTTCATTAATATTTTTTTTGGCTAATATTAACTGCATTTCATTGTTTAATAATTTTTGTCTCTCGAATTTTGAGATCCTTTAAAATGCCTTTTCGATTTAAGAATGGAGAGGGTTGTTCTCGCCTTCCTGTTATTTTAATAGCTTTCTTTATATAGGATTACTAGAATCTAAAAATTTATGCACGTTAATATGAGTTAGAAAGATTAAAATATTTAACGACGTTTCTTTTACTCAGGTGCACTGACTGCGATATTAAAATGGAGACAGATAAGTACTTTTAAACGACATTGATGTGCTTTGAATAGAAAGGTATAGAGCAATTGGAATGAAGAATTTTTAACACCGAAAAGATAAGATGAATGCAGGAATTTATGGATCCTTTATTGCTACACAGCTCATGACGGCTGATATACATTGAAAAGAAAAGTTCATTTATCATTCTATTATTTGAATTCACATTTCGTGAGAAAAAGTTTTCTTTCTAATAATTAAATTTCTTTTTTCAAGTCGAGGTAAATGAATAAATGGTCATTTAGGATACAAAAATGAACTTTTACAATGGCTTTATCGGAATAATGTAAAGCTATGTTGGGCTTTTTTTTTAGTTCAGTTCCGATACATCTAAACGGCGCTTGAGGGAACACGAATCATTTTCAAATTTAGAACACTTTTACATATAAATACGGAATTAATTGTGTTGTAGAAAGCTTGTACATATTGAAAATAAGTTTGATTTTTAAAAAACTAGAAATTGATAAAATGGTAATAGTTAATTTTGAGTTTCGGAAAATAGTATATATATAAAAAATAAATTAATTAACTAATTAATTAATTTTTTGGAAGGGTTTTAAGCATATTTAAAAATAGATATTTTACTTTATAACAGAATAAAAGCAACCTTTTATAAAAATTATGTAATAATTACGATTATAATGTTATTTTTTTATGTTGAATTAGACAGATTACTTAGCGTTTGCTGCGGAGAATTTGATCTTAAGTAGTTACATAAATTTAAAACAAATAAAATGAAAATAAATTTTTTTTGTCATGCGAGATTCTACAGATTTTTTTTTCTTTTTGTGCAGTCATCAGATATATAAATAATTATTTAGTTTTTCTATTTGATTTACTCTGTTCTTTCTGTACTATTCTGTATTATTCTGATAGGGAATAAGATATATTTTCAAAATTCCAAGTATGTAAATGATTTCAGCCCAATTAATTATTTTTCGAATTTGCTTCCGAAAATTAAAGGCAATATATCAAATACCGCCAATTAGGCGCTAAACGCGCCAACGTAAGAAACTTGAATGAATTTCTACCTCTGCGAAATGGACTCTTCCCGCAGTAACCTGTTTCTATAACGCCCGCCGTAAACATAGATGATTGTCGGCCAGAGATCTTGTCATGGACAGACAATATCTTCCTGGTCGCGTTCTTTTAAGCATTTTAAAATTTCGTTTATGTTCTCAGCCATTACTTTTGAGATTTTGAGAATACATTTTTACAATCTTTCTCACGATTTTGAAAAATTTATCCAATTTTATGTTTTAAGTTATCATGAAAAGTTTCGGCGTAGTTAAAAATTAAAGCGAAATTTTGCCTCTTCGTTAAAAAATTCGCCAAAAATTCAGTTTTAGAATTTCAATTTTTTAAAATTGTATTGCAACATACTACATCGTATTGTCTTTCAGGAAACATATTTTCTGTATTTTTCCATCTAAACATCTAATTTACAGGGTCGTTCAAGAAATAAACCCGTCAAAATGGATTTTTTTTAAAAAAAAAAATCGATATTTATGAAATTTTAAAGAAAACCGACGAGGTAACCAGAGGTATTCAGAATTACCGAGAGGAATCATAACACATCAAATTATTTTGAAACCTTCTTTGAAAAATTTTCTATATCGTGATTATAATGGATCGTGATTATAATGGACATCAGGTATGTATTAGAACATGTTTGCCTTAATAAAATAATTTTGAGATTCTAATATTTTAAATAAAAGGAGTTTTGCTCTTTTACAATCAAACCTTATCGAGTTATGAAGATGTGAGCGTTTTTATTCCATAAATATTTTTTTTTTTCAGATTTTTTCGGAAAAAAAAAGTCATTCACGACCCGGACTTTTTTTTTTCACTTATATAATGTTATTCAAAGTTTTATAACTCTGCCAGGATTGATCTCAAGTGTTTCAAACTTTGCACTGTCAAGATAATTTTACTAAATCTAATTTACAGGAACGAAGCGCACTATAAAATTTAGATTTAATAATTGTTCCGAAATATAAAGTAAATAAACATAATCATTACTAGCTCAGGAGTAATTGCTTCAGTAAATATAATCGACACTTCAACGGGCAGAAACTTACTTCAGCAGGACGGAAGCCGTCGTTGCCATTCATTTCGGTTTCTCTTGGTCGCTGATATCGCCGACAAAGGGTGCGAGACAGAGTGAAAAACAATGGAGGCGACGTCTTCTTCTCTGCCAGACCAATTTAATTAAGCTGAATAAACACAGCAGATATCCTACTTTTTATAATGAATTTCCGATAAAAGGGCGTATGAATTAACTGTATTACTTTTTTAATTTGTTAAAAACTTCTCCTCGAAAGGTGTCACAGCGAAATAATTTTCGACATAAAAAATAGGGGCAATGTCATTTGAAGGTGAATCGCTTATGATTTCAAAAATTGTTTCAAGCGACGTTTAATTATATCTCAACTATTTTCCATTAGAATGATTACGCTGTTATCGTGCGTATTATGCATCATTCACAACCATGAATATTATGTGATGAACTATTTGTTTCCTAATTGGGACGCTTAGGTCAGTTTCACCCGAGGAGTTTCCTGTAAAAAAGCTCGCCCTTTTTTAAAATTTTTATCCGTCTACAGGAGTTTACGTTAAAATATGTTAAGTTTTCGAACTGTTATTTAAAACTGATTTATATAAATGTTTCATATAAATAAATTTTCTTATTCTTCTGAAATCCTAAATTTTTTAAGCCTATTTTTTGTTTGAATTAAATGATAATCAACCAAAAATCATGAATGACAGCATAGATACGCTGATTTCTTATGAAAACACTTCTTATTGCAGTGGCTCTAACGACAACCTTCTAGAAAAAATATGCTGTACATCTTTTTAAACTGACTCTTAAGTTAAAATATAACATTCATTGCTGTTATTCAGTTCATTGCTCTTCATTTTCAGATGATAGCCTGGGAGATGACGCTCAAGTTTGCCAAATCGGTCTACTGCAAAATGATTTTCTTTGGTGTGGGGGAGAAATTTGGAGAATGGGTGCAAAGATTCGCGTGTCGCCATCTGAATACGTCTCAAATGAGGAACAGTTTTAACCCTCCAGACGGCGATGTTCAGATTGCTCTACGTACCGAAAGCGGCGCGTCTGAATAACAGGTCTGTTCTTAAAAGTGTCAGGGTTTGGACAAACGGATTGCTTTCCCCTTTTGCGTGTGGTTCAGCACCGCAGGGGGTAGGCTGATTAGCGGATATCATGTTGTGAGTGACAGCTGTTATCTTATCGCAGTCTTTTCATTTCGA